>DVPD01000684.1:0-10664 GCA_018237605.1 Apyrrothrix (Melanopyge) sp. n. Burns01
AACAATATGCCATCTATCGACGAAGTAAGTGTACTTCTGCCTACTAAAGATCTAATCATTATCGTTCGATAGATGGCGCTATGTCACAGCAATAGTTATTTTATAATAGGTAATGAATTCTCGCAGCGCGTATGTGACGCAAAGTATGTCATTGAACCATGTATCATTTTATCATGACATGTTCCTTTTCTTTTTTTGGCAGCTCGACAACAGACTACGAGAAGACCCCGCTTAAAGCAGTGTACAGAAACGGTCGTTTGATGATGGTGTGACTCTCTTATGTCTGACGCAAGTGTGGCCCACGTGGCTCTCTCTTGTTACTCATGGACTTTTGTCAAAGTGGAGGAAATTATGTTATGGACAATTATTGAGTGTAATATTAAAGTAAGAAAAGATCGCCGATTGACATATTTTTTGTACATTTAAAAATAAAATAAAAAGATTTCTTTCAAATTTTGTTATCACTCGTGACGTTAGACTTAAAGTTTTAAGTTTCAGACGAGGTACGGTATTTTAACATGTTTAATCTGTATATTATAGCATTCATGTTAATCGTGTAACATTATTATATTTTCGTAACACAACGTTATTATTCGTTAAAAACAATTCAAGTTCGTGACTAATTCTTACAGAAAGGTCTGATGTATGTATATTCCTATAAAACACAAACTTGTGTGCACTTCATAAATAATGTCAAAGATTCAAACATTGTAATAACCGTATCTTCATATTCTCGCTCATGTAGGTACTAATCATTTATAAATATTGTGCTTTGTTTGTCACGTTCATATACATTTATTTAACATCTCCGTATGAGGTAGGTAGCCACCGTCAAGTTAGTCGCTTTGCCAGTCAGTCATTTAATTCAAAATTGAATACTGGATAAAAAAAAGAAACGGAAAATCACGTTAATCTCCGAAGAGGTAGGCAGAGGAGTGTAATACACCCCCATGATTCACCAGTTACGTTTTTAGGTCCCATTATGGAATAGGTGGCGAATCTATTGCCATACACCGGGCACAAAACCACACTCCGAGCCACTGCTAGAAATGTCTATTAGAAAATGAAGTTAGAAAAATCCAGTCAGTTAGACCCGGGGTGTGAATCCAGGACCTCTCGATCGACAGTCGCGCTTACAACCAACACTGCCAACGAGGCAGTCAACAGCACACACAAAAAAACAAACTTTCAAAAATATCACTTTATTGCTTTATAAGTCTTATAGCTAGTTTACTTTCGTGGTGACACCGCGGCGGACCCGCTTATTGTCTTATTATAGTGAACAGTCGCTCGCACCAGCCTTGAAAATTTTGTGCAGCCAGTAGCTCAAAGACAAACATTATACTGTATATTATTTTCATTAAAACCGTGTGTATATCAGCGACTTCAAATGATACATTCGATCTACTGGCTGCATTCATTTTTGACATACAGTATCCGCCGAAGCCTACAGTGCCGGGCGCGAGGAGCTCCAGCAGCAGAGTGTGCGGAGGCCGCGGACCACCTTAAAGCTAATTGGCACCAAGATCTCAACAACCGCATAGGGTGCAAATACCTTACAATATAAATATAACAGATAAAATCCATTCACAATTTCTTAAAGTTCTATAGGTAGCAGATGCTGCATAATTACTTAAATCGGGGTAATTTAAAAACAAATCCGAAAAAAGTGGATCGACGAAGTGGAAAGCTCGCCGTTTCAGCTGAGTATATTAAGTTCATTACAAGTTTTGGCGGCCGTCCTCGTCGCCAACTACAGAAATTAGATATAACAATATAACTCGATCTAAGAAGGGGGATAGCACCAAACGTACCTATAAATACAGCCACAAGGCGATAACACGCCACTAAAACACGAAAAACTTTAAAAAAATATCGTCTCTAAAAGACACCGCCCAGTCACGGAGTACGTAACGCGGCGAGGAAGATCTCTCTCCGAGTTGATATGGCTCATCTTACTCTATCTACTCCACTTCATCATAATATATGATCTACTCCACTCACTCTCACTTATGAGGTCCGTTGCCTAAGATAACATTTATCTATTATACTATAAGTAAACAATATGGCAGTGTATTTTGTAGGTTATAATATTTACTACGCCGCGGACTCATCGGGAGGTCGCCAATATTTGTTCCAGATGTTTTTATTCGTGTCTCGCTATCGATTCATTACAATATTCATCGTACTAATGTTCGGAATGTACTCTTTTTTTTATAAGATATTTAACACGCTTGTCTAAAAGTTGCCTCTTCACGCTTGTTGTGAATAATTTAAGTTTACCAATCGGCATAAAGAGCCAGCAGGAGTTCCACTCTTTGGCAATCTACAGCAGAAACGATTTAGCGAAACGCTTACAAATACTACTAAGCGTCTCGTAGTAAGCTTAACAGTACTCTTGGCTGGTTTACAAAGTGTTCATTAAAACAACCAAATATTTATATAAAACTTAACGTTCTAACGACGGCAGTGCTTCATCAGCACGGCATTCTGGGATCATCGCTGACTCTTAGTCACCTATATAATTTATATCTCGCATATCTTCAAGACTATCAAGAAAACTGTGAAACTTCAAAGTAGGTGGATATTTTTATATATTATACGTATTGCTATAAAGATGAAAATGTTCAACTACTTTTGTACATTCTTTAGTTTCGTAATACAAACATGGCAAGTTACATGTAACATTATTTTAAACTTAGCTCGTGTTTCGAATAATAATCATTGTGCGCTTACTACTTTCTGCCCACGCTTAACTATTTGTTACCGCTATTTATAACGTTATCACCTCCACCGTTCTCTACCGAGACAGGCGTGACGAAGGAATGCTCCGAACCTCCTCAGTAGTAGAAACCCTCGTTTCAGAGATGTACAAACGTTATACGTTCAAAACACAGTCGGGCAAGTTTATTGCTGAATTGTCTATTGAAGATAAAAATGTTAAATGTCGGGGAGCGCTTCATTTGGCGAGATTAATTTTCATTACAGCGCTCCTGAACGCATACGCTACAGTTCGGCGTGCAGGATGAGGAGCGCGGCAGGTGCAGCGGGCGGAGGCCGAGAGCCGCGGGTGGCGCGGAACTGCGCCTGTACGGCATCCCAGCGGGCCTCGCGCGAGCCGCCCCCGCCGGCCGCCGTCGGCGCGCCGCGTCGCCGCCCGCGCCGCCGCACCCCGCGCCCCCGCGCCCCGCCACGGTTCGTCGACGATGACGTCGACGACTCCTCCTGAAATTATCCCTTACCGTGATTTCTTTCAATCTAAAACATCATAACGAAGTTATATTCATCTGTCATGTTATTTATATGCTCAGTCCCACTTTTTATACTGTGGCCTGCCCTGAACCGAAGGTTCGTGATTCGTCTACTGAATTGTAGACGAGAAATCCGTGAATATAATAAAGTAAAATCTCTCAATAAAAAACATTTTCCTAACAGTAGAACTGGAGGTGCTGGTGGTACTTTTCTTTAGATAGGAACGGTCTCATCCAAACTAAGAACATCAGCCTTGGTCATCTAAACGAATTTAATACGGCATCTATCACAGTATACCTTACATAACATTGAGCGCCGAACTACATTACGAGTTCATTTGGAAAACAAAAACTTAAAAAATAACATGAACGGATATGTCTCTATACTAAATGAATTTGGTTGCGGAGATTCCGGAGGTTCCTGAGGTTACTAAGGGTTCGATTTTTGGTTTGTGCACACGATACTGAAATACTACGCATATAGAATCGTTATGGGAACGCTAGTAATTCTTTACCACTTGCGCAATCAAATTAAAATTATCAAGACGAGCTGATAACATGTCTCTAGCGTGGCCACACATTTAAAGCTGAAACTACGTGAATCAAAGTCAAGGAATTTATATACATACAGATTTGGAGATTTTTAGACGAGTTATCTGTTTTGCGCTGTATTGACCTTTACAGGTGTCATACAGCGTACAAGGTACAAGTACAAAGCTCTACAGCTTTGTACACAGTAAGTGCAAAATCATCAATACTGTCAATAACAGCAACAAAAACATATACATCATGAAGAGTACGCTATTAAGCTGGCCGACCAAGCTCTCCAAAATAACAGGCATTCTGTGTGAAAACAAACCAAATAGCGTGCGGCTCGGACGGACCTGCTAGAAAATTTTGTCCAGTATGGTGTACATGCGGAGGTTGGCCTTCTTGCGCCAGCCGGGCGGCGGCTCGCGGTCGCTGTCGCTGTCGTCCGCGCACACGGCGGCGCGGCGCGACTCCGCCTTCTCGCCCGCGGGCACCCCGCCTGCGTCTCCTGGTGCCCGCCGCGCCAACCGCCGCGCCATTACAAACGCCGCAATCTGAAGCACGTCAAGCAACATACGTACACGTACCTCTTCAAATGAACATTCAATGGAACGTATTCGCATTTAATGATTTCGTATATAACCAGAAGTTACAATAAAATGTATATGCTTCTGCTGTACACCTAACACTGTCGTCCGTTGCTTAATGCGACAAAATGTATGGAAATATATACAATCTTTATATGTACATATAAATAAATATCTTGTATTATATTCATAAATGTATACTGTAGGTACGTACGTACGTACCGTACATACTAATACAAAAACTAAAATACTCGTTGCCTCGTTGGTCGTGTTGGTTGCAAGCGAAACAGCCGATCGAGAAGTCCTGGGTTGAAATCCCGGGTCGAGTACTGTTGGATTTTCCTAAAACTTAGAATTTCTAGTAGTGGCTCGGAGTCTGGATTTGTGTCCGATGTATGGCAATAAACTCATCATCTATTCGATATTGGGACGTAAACGTGAAACGTGGGAGTGTAATACACTCCTCTGCCTGCTTCTTCGGGTATTACAACCGTGATGTTACGTATTAAAATACCTAATATATCATAGTGATATGTTTATTGTTACTCGACCTACCTGCAGCAGCATGCCGAGCAGGCCAAATATGATGATAACAATGACGTTGTTCGGAGCCTCGCGTTCCACCTCCTGTGCAGAAATAATTCTAGTTAATGATTAGTAGGAACACGGCATCGATATGTGTGGTACAATCTGAAGAGGAGCGCTGTTAGCTACAAAATGCCAATGCACTTACCTAATGTCAACAGTTATCGTTAGTCATGACATGTAGGTGCCTCACGTGTATGACACGTATGTAACTCAATATGCAATATTCGTTGCAGTCGATAGTACCTACATAAATATGAATATGAACCGCGCGTAAATATTAATCGTAGATCCTGAACAGTAACACGTGAAAATGTAAGCCTTAGTGTGAGTAAAAGATTTTCAACAGCCATCATCATCGTCATCAACACTTTTATGGTCGCACTGTTGTAACCGGGTCTTCTATCAGAACGGGAGGGTCGAGACCACTGTCTGCCAAGCTGGCCAAGTGCGGGTTGGTACAGTTCACACGGCACAGAAAACATTTGGTTTTTTTTTTATTTGAGAACTCTTAAATGTGGATGTTTCTTCAAGATCTTTCCCTTCACTGTTGCAGCACGTGATATTCAATCTTAAAACGCACAATTAAGCGGTGCGCGCCAGGATCCGGCCTCAGGACCCTCGGAGTGAGGGGCTGAATTTAAACAAGGAAAGCAATGACAACTTAGTATGACTGCTTTCTAATATCCATCAAGTGCTATATGAACGATGTACGAACTACTGCACGTACACGTGACGCCAATAATGCATATTGGGTATTTTTTATCGTATGTAAGTGCACACATGTAGACATTTCCATGCTCACTCCCATAATCGCAAAACAATCATTTTTACGTTATTACTAAATAAATCAGTGTAAAACCGACACTCATCGGGATTGGTTTTATTACGCTACCTTTCCCCCAAAACTGTTTCCTTAATCCCTACTACGTAGTGAACGGTACGGTTTTTTGGTCCTTGGGGCCGGATATGAACCAGCGACCTATGGATGGATGAATAGGTCAAATTTTCAGTGTGGGGAAATTACAAGTCTGTGATGAAAGTGGAACAAGCACGGCAGGTCTGTAAGGATAGAGATAATGGCAATCCTTGCTCTCTGCCTATCCCGCGAGGGCCCTGGCGTGAAGATAGAAAATAATTCATTGAAACTTATAAAATGTTTCAAAACGTCAATAAGATCTGATCCGTAATACTTCAAGTCACTTATATGTTTATGACCTATTGTTTCTAATTTTCTCTTCTATTATAAATATTCCGTCTCCGTGCAGAAATTGTATTGACGTCGGTCTTGTTTACATTCTTGCGCGTTCATGTCCATTAGGTTATGTCTAAACCAAACAATTCCAATTTTATTCATACGTATCGATTGTAACATTTTATACGTTGCATGTGTACTAATCTTCTGCTTTTTTCTAAGTAAAAAATAATAATTCAAATTAACCCATTTCAAAGTCGGTTAAAATCACGTTCAAAGTGTCCGTTACAAACGTAGGTACATCTCGTATGTACATACATACATACGACCGAAGCTAATAAAAGCGTATTCAAAGGGACTTAATTCGGCGGGCCGTTGTATTTGGCTACGTACTATGAATTTTAAACATAGCAACAGTCGGCCATAGCAGCCCTCGATCTCAGCGAAAATCTCCGGTTTTGACAGTATGATTCTCCTATTGCATGCTTGGTCAGGTGGCCCCTTCCAAGCTGCTGAGTGAATACTTTGGATCCTCGGTTTCACTGCATCGCCTCTTCAATCCGGCGGGTGTTCGAGCTCCGAAGATAACGCCGTACCATTCTCGCCATACGCTTTTTTTTATCAAGAAAAGCAGGCGCTTATCTAAGAAAGAGGGCATTCTCGAAGAGGTTAACTAGCATTTGCCCTTGTCTTTTCTGGATCAAAAACCATGCAGGCCTTACTCTGGATTCGTTGCCAAATTGGATTCTCACTTTAGCATTAAAGTCCCCCATAACAACGTTGAAGTGAGCCTTGGTGGTCTTGTGTAAGGCTTTGTATATGTCTTTGTACACATCCTCTACTTGTTCATCCTAGCCAAGCGCAACACGGTGATTCTTCGCACCCCCTACCATGTCGTTACCGTGGCCGCTACTATAACCGAGACTGCCAGGGCGCCGGGAACTGGAGGCCGTTTGGTCTGTGCTTTTCCATAAGGGGTTTTCTGCCCATAACCCTCCTCACTCAGGGCAGGGGCTAGGGGCGGGTTAGGGGCTACAGAGCACAGCTTATCGCACCACCTACGCTGTTGCCGGTCGACGCACAGTGTTTCGACTAGTACAAGGTAGCGGGACAAAATTCATGTCGTAATTTCCAGGAACCACTGATAACGACTTGTAAACAAAGCTTGGTTAGTAACGTATTCCAATTAATTTGTTTATCATCTCATTAAGGTGTCTTATCAGGGGGTCAAAGTTAACCTTATAAATAAACTCATTTGCATTTGCAAATCAGTTGCATTTTATGCACACTTGTTATAACATATTTTGAAATTGGTAGCAAACTGAAACGAGTTTTTTGTGATGCAGCAGAAATTTGAGAACATTAGATTTTTCTAAAATTAGAATTTGTAGTAGTGGCTCGGAGTCCGGATTTGAGCCCGGTGTATGGCAATAGACTCACCACCTATTCCAGATTGGGACGTAAACGTAACTGGTGACACGTGGAAGTGTACTACACTCCTCTGCCTACCTCTTCGGGGATTACAGGCGTGATTTACGTTTTATACTCATTTGTCTCTTTCAAACTGCTTGACGGCGAAACTGTAATCTGGCAAAATCCAAGACTTTCCTCTACTATATATTGCCGTCCTATTAAGTTTAATTTTGCTAAGGAGACAAAAGAGTTTACGAAAGAAGAAACTTCTAAAATTTTTAATGAAGTAGGTCAGCTTCTTCCAAGTAGGTTTAAGCATTTTTGAAATAAGTGAGGAAATAATTTTGTTCCCCTAGCTTGTACTAGTTGAAACACTGTGCGACCAGGGCATTTAGCCGTGCTTGTGTACACTGCACTATGCTGCAGTTAGCTGGTTGCCAGAGCGTCGTCTGTTGTACAGCAGTGTGCACCAAATGCAGGGGGGGGGGGGGGGGGGGCTTGCGCTCCTAAGGTGAAGCTTGGAACCCATATATCCGTTACGTAAGTAACCTACGTAAGTTCTCATTCTAAAAGCTGAATATCGCTTGTCACTCGACAGTCAAATGCGGTACATTTGAATTTACTTAATAATATTCAAATAATGAACCATGGAGATATAAACTCAAATCTACGTTATATTAACATAATAATGCTGAAGGTATCTTGTTTGTTGAATTCCTCTAATCTCTAAAACTACCAGTCGGATTAGTAACCTGGAATGATGGTACAGATGCTACCTTAAATATTTATAGTTGTAAAGTACTCGTATATTGGAAGAAAAATCGATACATTGAAAAGCTTTATTTATTTATTTAAATTATTGTAGCGCCTGAAGCTAAGGGTTACAAGGGCGTCGCCGTCGGCGAAGACGCAGTTTTGTTTGTTTTTTTTGCATGTTTGTTTTGCATGTTTTTTTGCATTAATTCTAAAAATCTTTTCATTAAATGTACATATCTAGTTAGCTACATTGCTAATTCATATGACAAAGACACTCACAGAACAGAATTGTTATGTACATAGAAAAAAGATTACCTTACAGTAAAATAAGTAAAGTCACTATATACGTGAAAAGCTCAGTACTAGCTTTAAAACACAGTGCACGTTATCAGAATTAAATATGGTGTATAAACTCGTATAACGGTGGAACAAAATATCGTGAGGGAATCCACGTCTTACTTTTTTACGTATTGTTTCCGGAGGTGCATGAAAACCATCACTTGGCAATCTTTGGGATGTGGCAGAGTTACTAAAGTTAATGCCTAATACCAATTGTTTGCAGCTATAAAAATAACATAATCAATCGTTTTTATTTTGTTTCAGTTTCTGTGCTCAGCAATACCATGCGTTTCAAAAATAACTTTATTGATTTTGAAATTTTTAAGCATAATAAATTATATACAATTTTTAAATTATTTGACAGCCTCGTCGGTTGAAATCGCGGCCGTTGATCGAGAAGAATTGGGTTTGATTGCTGGGTCGAGTACTATTGTGTTTATGTAACTTGGAATCTCTGGTTGAAATCACTTGTAATGTCTTGGAGTTTAGATTTGTGCCCGGTGTAAAGCGATGTATTTGCCACCTACTCCAATGTAGGTCGTATAACATAACTGGTGAATCGTGGGAGGGTATCTTCTACACTCTTCTGCCTACCTCTTGGCGGCGGAACAAGCGTGATGTAGGAAATAATTAATTGAGAGCGTTAGACGTTATGATTATTGTGTGTAAATCACTCAGATCTGCTAACGCATATGCATATGCGGTATATATATACGATTCCTACGGGGACGTAACTAGTATACTTATACATATTTTTACCGTGAAGCCAGTGTTTGTCAAGGCAATTTGTATTTGGGTCTGAAAAGTGGGATCGGTATTTGTGCATGTGTGATAGAGGATATCATCTCAGTTATCAGGGGTAACGACGCGTCTGGAACCAACAAGTAGGGCAGATACTACTAACTAATCCTACTCACACAAATGTATTTATACCAACAGGGCTAATGTTACTAATAGTCTCAAATTTTGCAGTCCTATTACCAATGAATTAAAACTATAAAAAAGTAACATCACGCCTGTAATGCCTGAAGAGATTACGTTTTATTTCGTAAGACAATTTTGTAAACTGTTAGTGTTACCTATCAATTGTTAGCTGTTAGCTAACAATGTGTTTTATACTAAGCACATACACGTCTTTGTTTAGGTAACTTATACTGACTGAACTGACTGACTGACCTATTCCCACAATCCTTTGCAGGATGCTTCCAGCAGATTCCACAGATGAAGATGTCTGCTGGCGGTAGCAGTCCCTTGGGTCCGTTGCGCGTCTGTTTTCGGCGACGTCAGTTTTCATTCTATGTTACACTCTTATATACTACAGTGAGGACTGAAATATTACGAACAATCCCAAGCCCATCCATGTACCCAGCAATGAAGTCGGTCGCGTTAGTCTTGGTCCTCGATAGCGTGACTCAAAAAATACTACGTCGCTCTGCATAGAAATGTTACAGTGAAATAGGATCCAACTATCAACATTTCTCTGTGGATTGACTGAGCTAATGCTTTTCATTCTTAGTCAAAATTCACTGATAATATTCACAGCTTAACCTTTTTATCTCTCCCGACCCTTTTTATTGTTCTAATGCTGGATACGGTTCGCCTCTAAGAATGACATAGCCATAGTCTACCACGCTTGCCAAGTGCTGGTTAGCAGCCTTCACACGCTTTAGAAAACGTTTTTTTATGATTGACCGCGTGCATGCATGTTACCTCGCGATGATTTTCTTCACTTTTATAGTAAGTGATATTTAATCTTAAAAGGCACATTTAGTAAAAAGATGCGCGCCAGGGTTTGATCCCGGGCTCCCGGAGTAAGTGAATTTTGTTATAGAAGATTCGAGGTGTAAAAAAGAACCAAAATCGTAGCTGCTTGACGGATACTTTCATTAATACAAAATGTTCAATAAAAATAAAAAAAAATTAAAAAAGTCAAAAAATATTTAGAAATTCAATAGATAATATTCAATAGATAAGATTCAATAATAACAGGGTGCAAGGGCCCCTGTA
>DVPD01000685.1:0-10661 GCA_018237605.1 Apyrrothrix (Melanopyge) sp. n. Burns01
TTTTAAAAGTTACATACCAATTGGAATAAGCTTTCGACATATTTATTTTTACGAAATTTAGAAATTTCCGTAAGAAAAAATTAAAAATGTGGTTAATCAGTCAGCCAAATTCCGTAATCCTTGAAGTTAAAGTGGACCCCAATGCAATTGGACAGCAGTGCCTGGAGAAGGTAAACAATTTTGTATGATTACTTTAAATCATTAGATAATTGTTTCGTTGCCACCCGACGTACGAACAGCATGTTGTTTGTTTATATTCCATTAATGATCGCATGTGCACGTTGAAAAACATTTTATTCTTTCGTTTAGTTTTTATTTGAATCATATTTCAATTTATAATGTTATTTCAGAATACACATGTTATTTCAGGCTCGTAACCTTACAGTTGTCCACTTATACATTTGTCACGTTATTTTTTTTTAAACCAATCATTGTTTGAATTCTTGTTAAAATGAAACGATCTTTCAATGACATTAGTAGATTGCAGTTTTATAGTATAACATTCGATAGGCCATATAATCAAGACCTCGACACGTCCGCGTCCGACGTCACTACATTTACCTGGCGGACTTTGGACTCTGCTTTGTTCGTACCTTACCTTGACTATTGTTAAAAAAACAACTCATATTTGAATATTTTAATCTATGTCCATAAGTATGTAAGATTAATGACATTCATTTTTTTCTTCCGCCAAACAAAAGATGAAAAATAATAGACGACACTGGCACTATAATAATATTTTATTACAGAGCTTCCGTGCAACTTAACTTTAAAATGTTACTTATCAGTTATCATAGCTAGGTATACCATTTTATGTTTGGGCGCCAAAACATTAAACGCGACAATTGGCACCCGTCCAATTACAAGTTAATTTGAATTTGGGACAATCCGAAGGAAAACTCCAAATGTTGTCTAAATTTATTTTACGACTTGTTTCGCCGAAACTTCTTAATTATATAGATTTCATAGAATAACGTGTACTCATGTACAGATTATTCTATGATAGCGTACATATTTAAAAATCATAATGATTGGTAGTTTCATTATTATTAAGAAATTATATCTGTCAATACCACATTCGATTATTCAGGTACCAGTCGCAATTATTAGATGAGACCGCAAATAGGTCTAAAAACCTGGTTAGTCTTAACCGTAGACGACTTAACTTTTTTTTAACTTCATGCAAATGCATTTAATGTATTCATGTAATTAAAGCCATAAAAGCGTTTCTTTCATAACTTTGAAAAAATTAATCAAAATCTGCTTATAGGATATTATTATGGATTGCGTCATGTTTATTTATGTACGATACGTACAGTGGTAATCTAGATTTTTATAATTCTCATTAGTATATTGCCAACGTATAGCGAATTTTCGAAATTTAAATGCAAATTATTTCTAAATCGGGATCTTTCTTTCTCTCCCTTCAAACAAAATACAGTCAGGTATTCTTAAAATTCTAAACCTTTCTCTTAAATCCATACTTATTTAAAGTACGTGTATCGTGTAATAAGAATCACGTGCAATATGCAGGAAAAAAGGGTTCTAATGACGTACAACCAAATCATGCAAGGAATTCATCCGTATTATGGTGAAAAAAAAAACAAGGTTGATAATTTCATAAGAAATTAAACTTTACAATTTGTTTCATGCACTCGCTCGCATTTATGTTATAGATGTAAGGTATTGTGACTCAAAAAAATATTATGAAATGTGTAAAGTGTTGCGTGTGGCTTCTAGTAAGATATACATATATTACATTAGGACGTTATTTCATAGCAATAAGGGAATCGTTTAAAAGCCCTGTTTCTTTATGACAGAACTGGACCAATTCACATTTCATATCGATCATTAAAAAAGTAATTCATTGCATTATAGCTGTATGGAAATAGTTATATAAATATAATAATTACATTGTACTTACGACTTATAATTAATATCTTAGTAAAACGAATGTGAAGGATTAAAGAAAATCCAAATAAATTATCGCAAAGAATATTCCATTACACGTTTTAAAAATTATTTTAGCTGTTACAAATCTGGAAATCAGTACAAAAATTCTGTTAGTCAGTTACGCTTATTGTCTAATTATTGTTCTATATTTAAGACATGACCAATAAACTGTGATTAACGATTAGATTGGACTAACACAGACCAGTTCAAGTACTCTCCAAATTCAAAATAAAAATTGCTTCAGTTCAACATTGCCATAAATGAGTGTTCTTCAAATTGCGTAAACTCAAGGTATCTACTCTATTCGTAATATCGCTGAGCCGCTCAAACAATTTCATCCGCGCCAAATCGAGGCGCAGCCGTTATTCACCGTAACAACTTACTAACACCGGTGACTATAGGTACAAAGTCCACAGCTGAACTCTCTAGCGCGGCCATGCACTCGACACGTGCGCGCTGCGTGATCGCGAGCGCGCCGACACCGGCCGTACTGTCAGATTTTCGAATTCGGAACGGGGACGCCATTTTTTTGTGCCCATAAACAATGTTTTATTTTTTACTTTTAGCCGGATAGTGAAATTAAATACTTAAAACACCTTGACGTTTACGATATTCATGTAACATCTTGAATAAAATACGTTAACCACGATTAGGCAATGGTTACTTTTAATATAAATCAAAAGGAAGCAGACGTAAATCTCGACCGTCATATAAATCAGGATATAGTGAATCAGTCAGCCCTAGTATTAAATTACCGTACTGATTGAGACAGCCGGTCCCAGAATAAGAACTAATATAAATTTCATGTAAGGTACAAATGACTATAATGTAATATAAAGATAATTAAAGCGTTATTTTTACAAACCCAATGTATGCTATCAACGACAAATCTCGCCAAACAGTGAATTCAATGTATGTACTTTGTTTGATGTTTTTGTATAGGTATATTATCTGAAATGAAATTGGAAGTAGTGTGAAGGAATCCGCGCGCTGCATGTGCTTGAAATCTGTTCAATGCATATTTGTAATTTAGGTCGACTTTGAATAAAACATCTCCACTCCAACAAGATACAATATTAGATTATCTAAGGGTTTAAGACCTCCCCCAATAGCATTGCTGAAAATTTAAAAAAAACATACCTGGTAAAGATGCAGTTACATAGTACAACATTAAGGGATAACTTAAATAGAACGGCCTCAGTAATATGTCTAAATCTGTAGATTGTACACCTCCCGAGTTATTCGTGTGACGAACTGACCTTAAATTGCATGTGTTTAGTCCAAAGTGCAAACTGTATTTTTAACTCGATGTACGATACCAGGTTTTGTTGGATGACTGACATTGGAGCCGTGTTTTATCTGCAGAATGAGTTGCACTAAACGGATGGAAGGGAATTAATTACTTTGTAAATGCTAAAATGAGTCATTCCAGTTTTCCTTATCGTTTGACCCTCTAGCAGGGAATTGTAATGTCTCAAGATTGTATTTTAGTGTTCTTCGTATATCTTATGGTCATGAGTTAACATGAGTCTACATTTTTGTATCTATGAAAAACTTTCATGTCTTCGAGTAACATTTGTTCTTATAGATTACCGCAATTTGTAAATGTTGCAATGTATGTTTAACAAGAAATACTGTTAAACATTATTAAAAATGTTAGAAACAAAATAATCCAATATGCAATTACAATTAACATATGGCATTTTTTTATTGTAATTTTATTAATAAAATTGTGCTCGGGCTTCAGCAAGTGCCCACCAGAGTGTCCCTCAGAAACACTACGCCACAAAAATAAGCCATAATCGTCTTTATTAGTCTATAAGGAGGTTAATGAGATCATCTCGTTAGTTAACACGTGTTTATTGGGTGGCCACGGAGAAGCAGGAAGCCAGCGCGTACCGGTCGGCGGCTGCGCACATGTCCTACAAACAAACCGACGGACGCTATTCGCCTATTTTGAACGCAACGGTATTCAAAGCAAAGCACTGCCGCCATAATGGATTTGTTGATTATGTTTATAATCTTTTACATTTAAATATTAGTATAGATTTAGCATTAATTGCATATTTAAATTATTTGATTTGAATAGGACGAGTTTTATATAACATAGAATATTATTTATTATGAAATTATATTCCATTAAATGTTATTAAAATTATCAACATTATTATTAGTTTTTGCATTTGAGCAATCTTAAGTGTTGTCACAAACATCAATTAAATAATTATTTCAGAGACTGTCTCGTTGGTGGAGTGGTTACAAGCGCGACTGCCGAACGAAAAGTACTGGGTTTGAATTCCGGGTCGGGTGCTCTTGGATTTTTCTTAACTGGTATTTCTCGTAGCGGCTCGGTGTCTGGACTTGTGTCCAGTGCATGTCAATAGGCTCACCACCTATTCCACAGTCGGACGTAAACGAAACTAGTGACACGTGGGAATGTGCTACGTTCCTCTGCCTACGTGCACGGGGATTAGAGCCGTGATGTTATGTATACGTATACGTTATGTTACCTTTCATAGAATTCCTTGCTACAATATCTGAAGCACTGTAATTTTATTTGATATATTAATTTAAAAAATATTATCATATTATATGAGTAGCATAATTAATATACAAGCTTAAATTATGCAAAGGATTTTCACAAATTGTATTCAATGAAATTGAAAGAGCCATTATTAAACCTTAATTTAAAATTAACCACACGTTATGTAAAATAATTTGCCCTTTCACTCTGATAAGAGTGCTGGAATAAAATCTATAACATATTTAAAAGCTTTGTCATGTTTTGCTCGCGAGAGCAAGTACACTGACTCGAAAATTATATACTATAAATAATAATATACTGAAACTCAGAAGGAGAGGTTGTTAAAGAAGCTCCTCATATCTGTAAGGATAGATATTTGACACTCAGTGCTCTCTGCCTACCAAGTATGGTACCTGACGTGCCGATATAATAATAAAATTTATAATTTTATACATATTTTAAAAGTTACTATAGCACAGTTTCAATTTAGTTCGAGAACAGATGGCCGTATGTAAAAATTGACCGTCCTTTCCTTACAACCGCGGGTATCTTAACCTCGCAAGCGGTTGCCTTGTGATTCGAAGGTGCCAACCGTTCTGCAAGGTCCGCTTGACGTAGCACCAGCTACCACCACCACCAGTTCCACCGTTAGGTTGCAGTACCGTTTCTCGCACACCGGTTCGATGAGTGTGGTAGGCGGGTACGTAAGCACTGACCAAACCTCCACCGGCTCTCTCGGGACAGCTCGACTATTTCCGGACCTACCCGAGTTATGAGTTGCCATTAAACGACTGTAATACTTATGTCTACTATGATGGCAATTGTACAGTCAGCAACAGAGGTGTATTTAGATTGTCCATTCGAGACAATCTAGATACATCACTCGTTCCACGTTTAGTTTATTTAAAATTCCACTCCGTGTCTAGTTAAAAACATATTTTGTCTATTAATCTGTTTATTAATTTATCACAACCTATTTCATTTTAGCTATGGTCTAGAGTGCTCTGATTTTGATTCTCTCATTTCGTATATGATTTTGGAAATTTTCTAGAGGTTCTCTATAATAGAAGAACAAAAGCTGCTGGTTGCTGTCCGTTTCGCCACTGAAATTCACTCGTATGCAATTGAATGGTGAAAATCATCAACGTCTTGATACCTGAGATTGTTTTAAAACACGATTATAGGGGAATATTTAAATGAATATAAATTTAAAATGTAGGTTCATTTCATGGATGATTTCTGTTCCAAAAAAGAAAATAGTCTCAAAACGTATTATAGACATTATAATATCTACAGAAATTATAATTTAAGTCAGAAATTCTTACCAATTTAATATTTAAGTTACAATTAGTAGTAACGGTAACCTAGGACCCCTTAAATGTAAAGTGAATACGCATCCACTCGGCAACTAGCCTATGTACCTGTATCAAATGAAAAAATGATGATTTTACAAAGATTGGTTATAATTAGCTCACAATAGAACAAACAGTTTAATATGTGGAGTAATGTTGGTGACGGGATCGGGTCCCAAATGTGTTCTATGACCTCCACAGCAGTGGCCAGAGGTCGTCCCGTGACGTCACAGTACAAAGTCCGAAGTGAAACCAATTGTAGAGATCAAGTGCCGGTAACGCGTGGCATTGTAACTGTATGGAGCTGTCCGGTTTTGAAACCATTGCACGAAATATGTCATTTTATTTAATCGTGAATACATAAAAAAAGTATCAAGGTTTAACAAGTTGAACTGATGAAGTAGATCCTTAAACACGCTTAAGGATATACTTCATCAATATCGAGTGCTTTGATGATATTATCGACTTAGCCGACGTATAAGAATTATATCTTTTAATCCTGTTCGTCTTGGCGAGGACATCACGTTCATAATATAAAAATATCGTTTTGTACGACTCTTGTGCACGTGTACACATTTGGAGGCAAGTCGGACTGTAGGAAGTGAGTTACGTTAGTTATGATTGAATGTTGTTAGATAATACAGGACTATAATTATAGGATAATAAATTGTTACTACCTCATCTCAGCCCCTACGGAGCCGGCAGAGGGCTGCGAGTATAATAAATATCATACGATTTCGCAGCTACTCGCAACTGTTCCAAAACAGTCTCGGATCAGTTGAACTGTACAATTACATCGGACTTTGTACCGTGACGTCAGCACTCGCGGCCTCTGCCACCAGTGTGGCAACTCTTTCACACACAGTGGGACATGACGGACTAGTCAACGGTATGCCACCGTTTATTAACAATACTTACATCAGTAGCAATGTTCGCTACTCTCTGCGTAACTCATAAGGGATCCGGCGTAACGATATAATAATATTAATTATTCTAATAGGTATATTTATGTCCACAAATACATGTGCTATCAAACGTATTTAGATATTAACGGAAATGTAAAATAGATAAATAAATAGATTACCTTCAACTGAGATAAAGTTGTACCGGGAAATCAAATTTTTCAATTTTATAATACATAATAAAATGTAATTTAACATTTATACGTTAATTATTTCTGTTTTGTGTCTTTTTTATACGAGTTTTTCTGTGTATCGTTAAATTGAAACGTACCTACATCCGCGTGCGTTTATGTGCCGCGTCCACCATTGTTTGTTTAATTGACTGTCAAATGTAATATTTACGTGGCGCAAAAGATACGTGTAAAAGAAAAATTCAGAACTACTCTTAAAGATAAATAAAAAAAATCTGATATGTTTATACATAAAAACATTAATATAATCCTGATAGCAAAGTGACGTGACAAAAAAACACCTATCGTTATCAAGAAACGTGTTTTCAGAGGCATTTTGTGCGTGTTTTTGTCATATACTAAAATCTAATTTAATATTTCATTAGTTTTTCAAAGCTAATTTTATGCGTAACAAAGTGGTAGCTTTTCATCATGATATTATTACAAAATATAATACTCATGAAATTATTGTAATAATATATTAAAAATAATAAATAAATTACCTTATTTATCTTCTTAATAAATTACCTAAATAATAGCATAATAACAAAATTGGAGTTTAAATAATATTTTGAAATTTACTTGTGGATACTTTATGACAGTGTTTCCTTTGCTTTGGCCAGTTGGTTCAATGGAAAACACAAAAAACACAATCTTTAAACATGTATTTTTTTCACAATTTAATAAAATCCTACGTGCGCTATCAAACCGCGGTCACACCACGGGTGCCGTATTGTTTGAAACAATATGCTTCGTTTAATTCATGTTATGCTGGTACCGATGTCCCGTTATTGTTAATCCGTTTTAGGGAATCAAGGGTCGGGTGCATACAAGGAAGAGGAATAATTTTGACACATTTTGTTATCATTAGTATCAATTAAACTGAATGCGAGTATCATGTATTATTTCTATTTACAAGAAAGACCAATGATACTGAACGCCACAGTCAATTTCAAAGCCACTTTACTAGGTGGTAGAAAACACCAGACTCTATGGCAGAAGGTAAGAGGGTCACCCGGGTCTTCTCGTATCTGTGACTGTCCTCACCCAGATCTGAGCGGTGTTGCTTATCGGCATCAACGTGATCAAAGTAATCAAGTGGGTGGGCCGGTGTCGGCAGATTTATAAAAATATGCATGTAAGGGTTGGGAGAGTGTCAGTCGCCATATTTTGCTCATCGACTACCTACCCAAAATGACGTCATAAATATGTTCTTGTATAAAACGATTCGTTAATTATTATTTCCTAACAAGCCGCAAACCGAGCTGCCGAGCTCGACTGATACAAGTCCACTTTAGTAATCCAATTGAATTGGATAATGGCCAAATGTCTCAGATCGCTAATAATAACTTCCACGTATGACTTATTGGAGAAAATCCCTATGGGTTTATTTAGGGCCTACCAACAGGGAAACACTCGGAAGGGCTCCGTGGGCGTTCGTATATTTATCGCGACACATATTGTGTATGGGAGTTTCTGGGTCAGTTGTATGTAAAAGTCTTTGACTGTACGGGAATAGGAGTTCAGTAGTATTTAGGATAAATATAGATGGCCATAAATAAATATATATATCTTTGGACTTCTTCACATAGGGACAATTGATCACAACTAGGCATGAAAACAGTCAGTATATGGCAATCGGATGGCTGTAGTATACATTTTTTTGTTCATCTAGACAAATAGTAAATACATGTGCTCGTCATAAATTTTGTTACACTGGATAGGAATCGAACCCACGAGTCCCGGCTCAGAAATCAGGTCCAGTAACAACTGGACCAATTGGCCAGTCTCATAACTTGCACTGGACGTTTAGACTGGTGGATCTATTGGATTTTTGAATTGTTTATTCATTACGCCCCTCAGTCCATAAGTGTTCTAGTGCCTTGCGATTAAGGTGCGCTTACCTACTGTGTCGTCCTTTGTGGAGACCAAATGGGCTGTACTGCCCATTGTTCCAGCTCTGTAGTATCATATATATATCAGTGCTTACATAATATAAAAGATGTACCTAAACCATGGGTTATAGGAATTTAATCCCATTAATAGTGTATATAATAATATTTTTCATGTCATAGGAGGAGTCACCGATATATGTTTAAACTAATGCACTAATGCGTTAGGTAGTTCGCACTGGGACGACGAGTGGAAGGGAATGAAGGAAGTATGTGAAGGAAATGTAACACGTGTTGCTTATGGAAATCTCTTAATCTCTGCCCTACCCCTATGGGATATAGGTGTGACATTAAGTACAAATATTAAAAAAAAATCGCGTGCAAATTATTAAACATATTTTAATCGTACATTTTCAACAAATGATTATTTTGCAACAAGTTTTGAGAGACAACCCGTGGAATGACAAGAGTTGATGATGAATAAATAGTACGTAAAAGGTATTTAAGAGATTACGTAACATTTAGTAAACCCAGCTTTTTATACGAACACATCTGGATCGACATCCACCCACACGTTGGACGGATTTAGTAAAAATGGCAACTGAATCTATTATGGTACGCTGCCCTACTAGCCGACGATCTGTGAAAAATGGATGAGTATTGTAAAGGCGGCAAATCCCTGGCAAGTCGTCCAACCACATTGAGTTAAATGGCGTAAATTAAAAAAGTACTAGTGTGTACCGTGTACAAGAGTTAGGTATACAATCACGACCACTGTGACAAGAGTGGCGGACTGTATATCGCAGCGAAGTTGTGACATCTTCTAAAGAAAAATTTCGTATAGGTCCGAAACTAGTCTCGAGCTAGCCCAAAAACTATACTTATATGAGTTAAGCCAATGCATAATGTAATAATACTCATGAAATGTTTGATAGTAAGAATAGTCAACGCTTAGAACTTTCAAGCTTATTTGAATCCTAATCCACTCAATCTCGTTTAATCAAAAATTGTACGTAATCTGACGACAGTAATCCTCTAAAGGTAGGCAGAGGAGTGTAGTAGACTCCCACGTTTCACCACTATACAATAGGGGATGAACATATTGCTATACACTAGGCACAAATATAAACTACGAACCACTACTAGAAATTTCTACTAGAAAATCTAAGTTAGAAAAATCCAATAGTACCCAATCCGGGATTGGAATCCAGGACCTCTCGATCGACAGTCACGCTCGCAACCACTCGACCAACGAGGCAGTCCGACATTCATGTTATAATTACTGTTATTTTGTTTATATATAAACATCATGCCTGAAATCCCCGAGGAGGTAGGCAGAGGAGTGTGATACGCTTCCACGTTTCACCAGTTACGTTTAGGTCCCATTAAGAAAAGGGGGCAGGGACCTATAGAAATAGGGAGCAAGTCTATTACCATATAGCGGGCAAAAATTTCTACTAGAAAATCTGAGTTGGAAAATCCAAGAGCACCCGACCAGGGATTTGAAACCAGGACCTCTAAATCAGCAATCGCGTCACTCGGCATTCGTTTATGTACATACATACATATATAAAACAGTAATTATACTAACAATAAACATTAACATGAAAGTACATCCACGGTAAATGAAATTAATTAAAACCCTAATGAAATATACCACATCTATCTTAACCAGGCACATGAAGTAGGTACTGACTCTCCCGAATGAAGTCTCCTAAATCTTCGTGCACGTATGAAGCTAGTGATGAATATGGAAAAAGCATGGCACGATTATGAGGATAGAGATATTTTGCACTCTGTGCTCTCTG
>DVPD01000686.1:0-10660 GCA_018237605.1 Apyrrothrix (Melanopyge) sp. n. Burns01
AAACTTGTTTCGAAACGAATTTTAAAACCTAATGCAAAAATAATGTAAACTTGTCTCTTTTTTACCATTCCACGTATACGATTATAATGTGATCTTTTAACGCTACTTAACTCGCCTTGCATTTGCATTTCTCTATAATATACAATTACTCTGTTTTGTTTTAAAATTTAATATTTTGATATAACGTTAAACCAATTCTCAACTACCTACTGGATATTTAGTATTTAGCACATCAGTTAACAAGATAAACGTTCTTTGCAATTTCGCGTAGTATTTTGGTAGCCTAAAACAATTTTCAAGTCACAATCAATTAATATTCACTTAGGAACACGATATTGTTCTCAACGCATATGCCCAAATATTTGAATCACCATTCCCACGGATCCAAGGAACCGTGTCTGAACAAGACGATACTGAAGACGTCGGGGCCACCCGACCGTAGCTTCACACGGTCGTGTGTGAACCCATGCTATATGAGATGACCGGTGACTACTGTACCGGCTCGTTGCTATTCTGCGCTGTTGTCTTAATGTCCAATTCATGATAAGTCTGCTAGTCCAGTTTCTTTTTGCTTAGAACACTAAATTATAATATGCACTGAATTCTTACTATCGTGTGTGCTTTTACACATTTTACACATTTACATATTGTTTTATTTTAAAGATATATACAAAGTTAAACACGGAAATAAGTTAGTTACAACGTAACATCACGCCTGTCATCCCCGAAGAGGTAGGCAGAAGAGTGTAGTACACTTTCACGTTTCACCAGCTACGTTTACGTCCCAATATAGAATAGGTGGTGAGTCTATTGCCATACACCGGGCACATATCCAAACTCCGAGTCACTACTAGAAATTGTAATTATAGAAAAATTCAATAGTACTCGACCCGGAATTTTAACCCAGGACCTCTCGATCGGCAGTCGCGCTTGCAACCAAGCTAGTCATTAACCAAAAATTATATTCGCAACAATGTGTGGAATATTTCAAAGTCGGCAGGATCGGTCTTGATCGATCAAGTATTATTGGACATTTCAGCTGTCAGGCAGCATAGTACGTTGCAGTAGACTGAAGGCTGAATAATGGAGCAATCCCCACAATAGTCTAATGTACGCCGATGAATCACAATGGTATGCCCTAGCTAGTATTCGAGTGAGGTTTACGTTTTGCGTATTTTGCCTTAATTGCTATTGTATGGAGCTGCCATTAAAGAATAATTTGCATTTATTTTGTACGTGATTAAATCATGATCATCGCATTTGGTTTTCCCACTGTATCCGTGTTTGAGGTAAAAATATTTTCCTATTATAATATTAATGAAAATTAATTTGCGCAATTGAGGTTTCCAGAAAAAAAAATTACTTTTCGTTAGCAATTCTTAATAAATAAATAAAATATGTTAATAATATTGTAATTTTATTCGTGATGACTTAGTGCTTTAGATCACAATGTAAAAAAAAATTATTAAAGTTATTAAGTAGGGCGACAATGATTAGTTAAACTTTGTTACGTAAAAAATTATAAATTATTTTTTTCCCAGAGGACATTTTTATTTCTTTTTCTGTTAAATTCAACTTTGATGTTGATCTCAATATTTTCTTTTTCCTCTTTAAATAAATTCCAAAAATGATATGTTAAAATTGCATTTATATATACTCGATAGGAATTTTTCTGTCCCTGAACCCTTGGACGCTGTTCCATCAATTTTATTGGTCTGATGGCCTTTGCATGTCTATACCTCACTCGTCAGCACTCGTTACCGGCTCGTTATTTGTTAGTTGTCAACGTGTGTCCGCTGGACAGACACCGTCCATACAATTGTTGCTAACACAAAGAGTTTCGTCCACTGTCCATGTATACGTTGGGTCCGTTTATAGCACACGTAGATATTAAACAGCAATTCATAATAATAGTGTAAAACAATAATATGGCAACAATATGAAATTTGAAATAAGGCAACAATTTTATTTTTACGTATTTCCGAGTATATGGTCATCATCTACTTTTTTATCGTCCCCCTGTTAGATATGTGTGTCCTTTCAAGTAAGAAGGTTTAAAGCCATTGGTTTTATCTTTGAGAATTTTCTTGTAATTATCAATACATTGTTGTCATTTTTAAACTTTTATATAAACTCAGTACTACCATGTCTGCAATTTTACTTTTACAACCATTGATGAATTTTTTTGTTCTATTTTTCTTTTATTATTTAAATTAATATATATTTTTAACTGTATATATGTATTTGCAGTCGTATTTTCGTGGATTGTAGACAGTTTTATGAATTTATCAATGTTCATGGTTAGTAGAACATTCCTTGAAGGAAAGAAGGAAAAAATCGTGAGGAAACCTGCATACCTTAGAAATCGTAAAAAAAAAATATTTTCTATGGTGTCTGAAGTCTGCCAACCCGCTCTTGGCCAGCGTGGTAGCCCTTAACCCTCTCATTCTGAGAAGAGACCCATTTTCACCAGTAGAACGATAATACGGGTTGGAAAACAAAAACGTTTACTATTAGATTAGAACATTTCCTATGCTCCATATTACTCGTAGATATGCTGTCTACGGCTTATAAATAATAAATAACCATTACCATCGGGATAAGCAATATTATACATAGTTTCTTTGAATGATAATACGAATTGCTAACAAAGTTTCCTTATAAGATTTACATTACATATATCATGTATGTAAAATACATAAATCGCTCAGCCCCTGTTATTTGCGCCGTCGTGTCTGACTAACGAGGAATCAAGGAGATCGGTGGTTGTCTCAAGTTCCGATTCTCGTGAGTCGGTATGCAAAAACTTCTGCACCCGCTTTTGTACTGTAGCCTTAGCACGAATCACTAGTTAGTAAGTATTCGTATCGTGAGGGTAGAAATTTTGTATTCGTTAAATTAGTTCTATTTACGTCCTCTAGGGGCGCTACGCTTACGATACGAATACTTAATTGCCAGTGATTCGTGCTAAGGATACTGTTGATGTTTTTGTATCGGTACTTGTTATACTATACTAAGGTTATTGTATATTTAACACGATTACGATAATTGTCATGAGTAAAGTCTGGAGAACAATGAAGTTTTTCGGCAGTCTTAACTTAGGTAATTGCTTAGGTATGAATCGTATTGGTTAATGTCACCGTCACGGGTAGATCTACAATATTATGATTATATAAGGCCTTCAGGACAACAATATTAAGTAGACAATGGTTTGATAATTTAGTTTCTCACTGTTTTTGGTCCTTCGGTTAACGACGATACAGGTCGCCATTTTTAGATGTTTGTGGTAGTACCCGACAGTAAGACGGTTTAGACTGCAGTAAAGTTAAGGAGCATATATTTTACTTCTATTTTCAAATGAGGCTGCTTTTTGAGGATTGGGGAGATTTTCTTGTAACACAAGCTCTCTTGATGCTTAGTATAGGATCAGATGGCCGTGTGTGTGATGTCCCAAGATAATATTATTATATTATTTCTTGTTTATTGAAATAACAAGACTTTTGTAGGTTCTCATGAATTTGCAATTTCTTCTCATTCATATGTTTATGCTAAATTTTACTTGATATAAGACTGCTTCGTCGGTTGAGTGGTTGGGTGTACGAACGTGTGCCAACAGAGAGGTCCTGGATAAAATCCCTGGTCGGATACTATTGGATTTCTCCGACTTAGTGGTGGCTCGGAGTCTGGATTTGACGTCGGTGTATGGCAATAGGGTTGGGTTACCCCTTATTCCATTGTGCGACGTGAACGTAACTGTTAAAACGTGGGTGCGTACTACACTCCCCTGCTTACCTCTGCGGACATGACATGCGTGATATAACGTTTATGTTATATTTACTTGATATAATATTTGTTGATAAAAATGCAATATATGTTGATCTTTTAAAAGCAGGTTATAATAACATCCTATTAGGGATTTTGCACCTCTACATCTAGAATCTTCCATTGCAATATCTTGCTCTGTTTAATTTTAACTGGTACCATCCACATTATTATTTCAAAATGGATTATCCTCACTTTAAAATGTCGTCAATTGATTATTTATTCATACCCTAAAAGAGGAAAAAAAGTTCTTTGCCGCTTGGCGCCATACTGTTTTTATAATCTCATTAAAGGCTCTATATTTATGCCGCGCGGCATGGCTTGCACCTGCTCTTATACAGATCACTGTTTTTGGAAACCATAGATACCTATATGTATGTATGCTATATGTATGTATATTCGTTTTTACTTTATAAATTTTCGTTAGTACTACATTGTCTGAAGAGCTCAGGTCGCCCATGGTAGGTTGTGTGACGTCATGAAAAATACAGTTGGGAAGAGGGCTAATTACTTATGTTCAGTAGTCCACTGTTTGAGTTAGAACACTGAGATTTAATAGCAGGCAAATAGACGTTTCTACTAATTTAATATCCACTGTTTCTTTTAAATAAAGAATTCCTAAATTTTCATACTAGCCGTCCTATTTTTAATTTTACTTGAGATTGTAACTTTTGATATTGATTTTCGTAAAATACTTTCGATTTTGCGTGATCATCATTAAGATTACATGTGTTTTTCTTTTTCAATAAATTATTCCGATAATTCAAGACGTACTTATGTTTTCAATTATTGTTAAATCGTTAAATTGTTAAAATAAGTATTTCTAGTAATAAATTAGCGGGAACAAATTTCGAAAGTAACAAAGTTATATCTTTATGCCGCCCGTATTCTCGTGTAACAACTTTCTGTGTATCTCAATGTTTTGTGTTTTCATGAACTATAAATAAGAAATAAAATGAAATCAATCAACGTCGAATATTTCCGTTTTATATATATTATAGAGAAGCCGCATGTATCATTAGACCATCAAATCAGAAATACGTAAGTGAGTGTTGGCTACTAGAATATCGTACCGCTAATTATTATTTACGATAACAAGCAAAATACACATTCACAAGAAACGACAGAAACAAGCGCTCTGATATACGACAGGAAGTCAATCAACATATTTATTGAACTTAACTATCAAATGAAGTAACTACAAACTACGGGTTGCGCATTACGACCTGTTGATTATTGTAAAGATCAGTCCAAACTAAAGCGTAGCGGATTTGTTCGTTGGCGCGCACTACTTTGAATAATTCAATTTCTTTTATTGAGAACGCAATAGGAATTCCAATTCGATACGCATCATTGTTAATGATGAGTGTGGCGTTGCAACTCCCTATTGTATTTTCATTCACTTTGAGGTTATTGTATAACGATAACTGCAAAATTAACTTCGATTGAAAGTCCTGGTTATTACGTTACATATGTGTAATGATGATATTATAGATAGATATTAAATGCCATCAGTCATCATTAACACTTTTTATATATTTTATCCTTCCACCGTTGGACATTTAAGCATAGGTATTCTTTCAATATGGGAAATGTTAAGACCAAATGACATTTAATTTTAAAACGCAAATATTTTTTAAAATTAGATTTGCGCATCAGAATATGAATTTAGAGTCATCAGAGTGGAAATTTGAGTTTTGAGCTACTAAGTTACGACTCTGTATGTCTAGTTGCATATTTTCATTACATGAACTATAATACTTATTATCTTTATTTTAGTCTCGTTATTAAAATTGCGTGTTTCTTTGAACACAGGCTTACGCAGTGGTTAGATTTGATTGCCCGTAATATAAATTTCGATTGAATATTGAACAACATAGAGAAATAAACGATACCATTTGACACTACACAGTAGATCGATAGAAGATTGAAATCAATGTTTAATGTCTTGTAAGAAATATTGATTTTCGATTTCCTACAGAAGACATTTTCACGTTTATTATTTGATGATGAGAAACATTTCTATTTTAAGACACCGCAATCAATAGTAATTGAGTTCATAATTAATATACATATCGCTTATTCGAGTTTTATTCGAAATATAAATTATAGAACAGATAATTAATTTAAAAATTCCGTTATACTTCAAACACAAATATTTTTGTCTATGACGAATGAACGAAGTGAATTAACTTCGCTTATGCAAGTCTGAAACTTTGTGAACTTAACTCAAATGCAATATTACGAGTACACAGGAATCGCATACATTGCAAATACTGGAAGCTTAACACTAAATCTAGAATCGAAGAATTTCCATAGCCACGAAGCAAATCATGCGCAACAGTACTGGGGCTATCATAAATCCATGCTCATACATTTTCCATCGGAGCGTAAACAGTCCGTACATTGTGGCCCTTCTATACACTTCTTTATACGTATATATACCTTTCTACGTATAAGGGAGATATACAGGGCATTGTGTTTGTTATGATTAAACGCCTCGATCCGCGAAAGGCACTGAGAAATTATGTGTTCCTGGTACTTACATTGATGGTGGGTTAGTATTTTTATTAATGTTTCTATGAAGTTTCCAGTATTAATAATATATTTATAGTGTGTTTAAATGTGGTGGAACAATAAATTCAGGTTTCGAAAGCTGAGTAACCTACGCAGGGTCTTTTTCCGCTGAGCAACGCTTCCATTGAAGGATGTTGAATGATATACTATGGCATGAGATATGTCATCGTACATCTCCAAAGAGAGATAGAATCGGATGTATGAGTCCTTACTAGACAATAGAATCCAGTACTCCGAACTAAAAAAGTATTCTAACTAACATTTATTTATATTGACGATATGTTGCGGAACCCACTATCCAGGCTTAGTACTGACGCCAGTGGAACTACCGCCACCACCATCAGAAGACACCTACAGAAATCAGCAGTCAGCGACCTTGAAACTGTTGTAATACACGCTCCAAATTAAGCGGGACATCACATTTATTAGCTGCATCGGTTACATAAAAAAATATTTATGTACATGACATACGATACATATTTTCCTAACTCCCACTTAATAAATTTATTCGTTGCGTACGTGCAACATTTTTTGCATCCATATTACAAAGTATCAAAGTGCGATCAATGATCGCGTGCTACACTGAAGTAATAATCCCAACAATGCACTTGATTTACAAATAATAACCAATGGCGTATCGCTAACAATCATAATTCATTTTAATCAGCACGAACGCGTGTGCGACTCCATTTCGTAAGTCATTTTTTTAATATTAAGATGAAGCCACATCACCACTGTTGTCTTTTTGCGTCGCATTGTTTTGTTGGACGCGCGATTAAAGTATAATACTCAGTGTTATATATAGGATTAGGTAATATTAATGAAGAAACATACAGAATTATTTCATATTATTGGCAAGTTTACTAGGAGAGAGGGCCAATAGACAATAATTTAGCCCTTTACAACCTGAGCTTAGGTTATCAATAGAAACTGAATTATTTAACTGAATTTTTTACTTAACATTGCGTCTGTAATCCTCGAAAAGAAATTTTTACCACATATGTCGGGGTAATGACGATAATTTTTTTAGTAGGTACGAGTACAACAAAGCCAGGCAATATTAGAATATTTGGAATTAGAATGTTAGTCGGTAGACTATGGCCTTAACCCTCTCATGTGCCTGGTGTTTGGCAATAAACTCATCGCCTATTCCATATTGGGACGTAAACGTAACTGGTGAAACGTGGTAGTGTACTACCTCTGTCTACCTCTACAGGGATTACAGGCATGATTTTACGTTTTTAGTCATGTTACGTCAACAATAAACTGACATTTAACAAATGAATAATATACGTCCCTTTGAGTCGGAGTCTTCAAATAAGATTTGTCTTTTTGTAAAAATTGAGAACCGTCATTTATATTTTTTATGGACATTTTATTTATTTAATATATCGGTCACTATTTATTTGTTGATCTGTTCCTAATATCCGATATTTTACGTTTATACTGTGCTAGCTACTGTGTAAACCAAAATAATCTAGCTACCAGTTAAGCATGCAACGACGTCGAGTCATACCAGCTGCATAAGAAATGCATACAAAAAGCGCAACAATGTGGCGGCGCTCTTACAAAAGCGTGTAGTTTACCATTTTCCGGTTCAGTTGAGTGCGGCGTAATGACGAGATATTGTTTTATAGTAAATAAAAACCGTAAAAAAACACATCTGCAATAGTTTAGCTTCCTTATAATGACAGATTCTGTGATGACACGCTGTTAATGTTTTGTCACGAGATCTTCTATAGTGGGTCTCACCTCACACAGTAAAGCGATGTCGGACCAAGACGATAAATTTGCAATAAATTATACCGCGGATGCAGTTTTTATTTTTCAAAGTAATTCGTAAGTCCGATCTTCATTTAGAGTGCGAAAAGATTTGTGTATTACGACGTAAGCACGTCATTTTTAAATTACTTGTTCTGTTTATTTTATCATTGCAAGCATAGCGGTATGTTCGTTTATGAATGCCGTTTGGGAAAGTGGTAATTGAGATCTGATGCTAAGTGGTCAGGCTCGGCTATAGATATGCATAATGGTACCCATAGACGAACTACCAATGCGTGGTTAATATAAATATATATATTTCAATGTACGTTCATTGCTAGACCACAACTATTTGATTAGCATTCAGTTGACTGAGTTAGTAGCATCGCTCGCTTTATATCTTAATTGTTGGAATACATTTCACCGTGCAATCGACAGTAGACTTTGGTTACGAAAAACAGATTAATAAGTGACAAATGAGGCAGAACACTAGGTGATATTTCGTTACGAACGTTGTTTGTTCGACATTATCACTGTCAACATCGAGCGATATTTTTAGATGTACAATTTAAAATCGCTCGTAATTTTCTCCGCCTACGACCGTCCGTGTCGTATCGATTTATAAGTTTTTACATTTCCTAATAATTGGATTCAAATTGAAATTACAGAAAGTGTTTTACTCTAGGTGACGATTAATATTGCCCAAGTAATTCATGGTTGAATAAATTAAACATACAACATTTCTAACTAGTAAAATATGAATATTTTAATGATAACAATATCTATCAGCGGTATTAATATTATAAATACTAAACTATTACGGTTTGACGATAAAATAGCCGACTATCTAGAAATTTATCTTTTCTGTAACTGATTTTCGAAATGAATTGCGACTGGTCTATCATCCAGTGGTGTATCAATCTGGTTATTTATTCGGAACTTGTGGGTTCTATTCCTGCTCAGGATATAAATCAGTGTAATGAGCACCAATATTCTTTTGTATTTGGGTGTATAATTATCTATATATTTATTGATTTCTATTTGTAGTTTAAGTTGAGTTTGGTTATCATATGACAGGCTCTATTTAATTTGGAACGAAATAGACGTATCTATTGTTGCCCCAATACAGTTTTATATTATTATTAAACATTACTCAAAATCTACTAAATTAGAATGACTTCACTGACGATTTAATATCTGCCGCAAATTTGTTAATCAAACTAATATAAAACATTTTAAGATATTAAGAAACATTCCGTATATCTATTATTCATACATAAAATTATTTAAGTATGTTTGTAAAAGGTATCGTCCATGTTGCTAATATTGCTGTTGTTTTTATAGTAAGACTTAATCAAAAAACATTTCTGTAGTATCTACCAAACGAATACGGTACAATAATTGGTAGTACATAATAATGTAAATATTTCATGTATTTAATCATTATATTATGCGAAACCATTATATTATATATACTCAGACCAATCACATCCACTTCATTCCAAAGTACCGACGTATTGAGTGATCATAATTAAAAAGAAATGCATTATCAAACGACTACGTCCATAATCGCTACGTTATCGAGAGCGGCAACATTAAATGTATTAAAACGCATACTAAGTATTTTCGGAGGTGTCATTACGTAAAATGATTTAGAAAGACCCAGCTCTGCACGGGAAACACCACCTTATGATTAGTAGGCAAAGTTCTAATTCGATTGCAACTCCATTTCCCTTATCAGGGCTCAGTGACACCGCCTGCCGTCAACTTTTTAAATTCCTGCATAAAATTTAGTAATCTCGCCGGATATTGATGTATTAGTCCACTTTTAGCAGCATACGACTATCTTACATTACAAGTAAGAACCAAACGTTTCAGTCGTTGTTAAGTAAATTTCTTTTTATTTAAATGAGGCAATGGATTGAGTGGAGGAGTGTCAAAAATGTATGCGCAAAGAGTAGCAGATGTATAGGCAGCAGTCATAAGACTTTTGCCGCCCAATGACTGCAAACGACTCTGAATGGAATTGAAAGTATCAGTAGATTTCGTATCAGCTGTTAATTGTACTGCTAGTTAGTCAGTGTTTCTTGATAACAGGATTGCAGGATTAGCATTATAAGCATACATCATACCGCTTTGTATATATACATGTGGATCCTCTTTGTAATAGTTATTCTCTGTTCTAGTTGAAGCTGGTCAATAACGCGTTACTGCTACACTATACAAAAATAATTTTTCAAATCCGAATGGACGCTATAGAGATTAGAACGTTTAAACAAACAAAACACTCTTTAGTTTTATTATATTAATATACTATGAATGTTTCGTTAGTCGAGTGGTTGCCAGCACGGCTGCCGATCGAAAGGTCCCGGGTTTAAATCCCGTTTGGGTAAGGTAAGGAGTCTGGAATTGTGCCCGTTGTATGGAAAAGACACCACCTATTCCATGGTGGGACGTTAACGTAACTGGTGAAACGTGGGAGTGTACTACACTTCTCTGC
>DVPD01000687.1:0-10656 GCA_018237605.1 Apyrrothrix (Melanopyge) sp. n. Burns01
GTGAAATCGTAATATCTTTACCAAAAAAATTTAAACCTTCAATTTTATAAAGTAAATACCAACAGTTCTTACATAAAATGGCACTTAGCTGAGGTGAGCAAATAGTGACAAAAAAATTAAGTCAATAGAAACACTCCTGGGTCATAATGATAGACAAAAAGGCATCTTGCGATTCGAGTGGCAATAATCTCGACATCGGCTGCGACAGATGTTTGTCTCACACTCAACACACAGATTTGACGTTAACGCTTCACCCTTATTGGATTGTGCGCTGGCTACAAACAATATCGGATCGGTTTTATGGCTATTGATTAACTACATATTTTTCACTACAAGTGACATGTACACGATTTATACCTACTTACCACGTATTGCACTAAGTGAATGTATATTGCTCCCAAACATTATATCCGATGTGATGCAGGATTATATACAATTCCGTTTGCGTGCCTAGTTCAATACTAATATCTATTGCCATACAACGGCTACAAATCCACACTCCGAGCCACCACTAGAAATTCTAGTTAAAAAAATCCAATAGTACCCGACCCGAAATTTGAACCCAGAACCTCTCGATCGGCAGTGGCGCTGGCAACCAACTCGACCAACGAGGCAGGCTTGGTCTTTGTCATATGTATAAAAATAAGTCTTAAGTAGCAATAATCTGAACATCAAATGCAACAAACACTTGTTACACATTGAGACACACATTTCACGCTCAATTTAATGTGACAAAGCGCGACACTAGGCGTGCTGAGAAGAAAAATCTTATAGAAATGTTAGAACCCCTAAACGAAATTTTTGACAAAATGGTTCTTATGATATGCAATTCAATTTTGTAAGGAGTCCATTTATTAAGCACCACAATTACTTGATATTCGGTGTGTGCGAGTATTTTACGAGTAGGTGCATTGGATTATTGTTTTAAACATTTCTTATATGTCTCCTATTTACTGAAATGAAGCATTTCTTGTGTCACATTTTATGAGGACATTTTGTTGTTATGTGATATAATTATACATAAGAAAGTACCTACGTTTGTTAAACGGTGAAAAAAATAAAACTTAATGACGTCATATATATTTTTGTTCTACATGGCGCGATGTGACTAAAAAACAGTCTATTTTAGTCTTTCCGATGTCTATTCTGATCATTACTTATTTGTCTGCTATTAAAATGGTTCAGATTCTATTGACTTCAGATGTCGTGCAGTACGAGGGTTTTATTTTTGAAGCATTCATTTATTATGCCACTGGTATTCGTGGTTAATTTCGGAGCATTTGATTTAGTTCAACGATGTTTATTAAGTTTAGGTACATCTACAGAATAATTGCTGATATGAGAACGAATAAAGATAAAACGTTCATTCGATAGATCGATATACAAAACACTGTAACGGAACCAGTTCATATAAACACTCAGCACACAAGTCATTGATACGTAAATTGGGCATCTAAAATGAATGAGCAAATGGACGGAGTTTATCACAACGTAGACGTGTATTGGTGTTGGAGCAAAACGGACGATAACGCGTAGAGCTACACGCATACATTTATCGAGACAACAGAATTTTGGAATGGACGACTTAGCCAAGTATTGCTTGCGCACTTACATATACGTGTTTATTAGATAAAGGGAACAAAAAACTTGTCATCATATCCTTTTCAAATATCGAACGGCTGTAGGATTAAAGTGCCGCTGCACCTTATCTCGTGCAGACATCTTTTAAAAAACAAACATAAGGTATATTCTCTTTTTGTCGTCTTTTTTCATCGTAACCCGCAGGATGTGTTAGAGTCGTTAAGCCCTTTTAAGTGTTAAACCATGTAACTGAATATTCGAGCGTATAAGGGTCCGGTCTATTTGTCAAATAATGTAAAAAAGTTAATCTTAGAGAAATCGGACCCAATGACATGAATTTCGTTAAAGACATCACAGGACGGAAAAAAATGCCGATGACATGCTGGCTGCTAACCGGGGGTGACGCAGGACGGCCGTGGTACCTGCCGCGACGGTTTTTATCAAAGCAGGGCCTTCGGTAGGTATCATTAAAGTATTAAATTTACGATAAGGTTAGCCCCCATACAGAAATAAATCGGCTTTCTTGCTAATGTGTTAAACCAGGGCGCTTAGCTAATCTAAACTCAAAATAAAATTTTGGTTAATTTTCCAACGGTCATTTCTTAAGATTCTGATTTAAATCCGAATCCGAATCCGACGAACAAACGAACACATTTGTTAGAGTTCATACGGAAATAAACTTTCTAGGCACAGTTAAACTATAGGGTATACTTAGTATTGGATAAGAGATAACACCTAGTTTTGCGAATTCAAAACTGCATTGAAAAAGAGCAATTTAATCACCCGTTGTAATTAACAATACACATAATAATACAATGTTCAGTTTCCATTGAGGTGTATACGTACAGTGAATTTTACCACCGATATGTCATTTCGCTGAGTAAACACGAACCAATAATTCATTCATTGAGTTCTTCGTTCTAGTTATTGCGGATTAATTCAGCATAAACATTATCGTTGCGATTAGAAACTAATTACCCTCGTAATGGCATTGATCATTACTGAGATCTCTGGAAACTGCATTAACTAAATCAGTGCGCAGCAGTCATCAATCTGTTACCTAACCGCACAATTGATCGAGATAGCGTTACACAGCGGCTGTTTACCAATCGGAGTGAATCTATCATTGGCCGCAAATTATTCATAGTTGCATGTAATGTTAAATAGGAGTGCACCGGTCATGCAACCCGATTAATCGTATTGAGTTCAGCAGTGCACTGCGATCGTAAAAGTGTTGTTTTTCATCATATTTTTATGGCCTTTACTTACTTATACTTGTATTATAACATAAATATTGGTGGAACATATAAAATGTCCCACTTTTCCAATGAGACGAAAACAAAGAAATCTATTTGAACAATTTTCTATAACTGTGACATTAAAGGTTTTTTTTTTTTGTTTAAAAATAAATTGTGATTTTCAAAAAAAATTGTGTTACCCTCTAAAGGCGGCTAAAGAAGTTTTACTTCAAAATATATATCGATGAAGTGGCTATGTTCCCATGGTACCGTTTGTCCGCGTTGTAATTTGGAATTTCAGTAACCGCTTTCCGAGGCTGTATAAGCACAGAACAATTATGTCGATACGTACATTAATTTGTGGCCCTCAGCCCAGGATAAGCTATTAGGTAGGTTCAAGACAATGTTCGTTCTCGAATAGTTGGAGTGCCGGCATTCCCCCATAATCCTTCGCGCATAGTCGGCCAAAGAAAAAGCATCACAATTTGATAGATCTCCAGATAAGACGGCGTGCGCGTCACGCCGCGCTGCGCTTGACATTCCGCGCCTTGAGAAACCGTATGCGAATAATTCCGATCTGGTACATTTTTTTATTGACTTTACATCGGGTTAATTGCACTGATTAGAATCTATGATAACTTAATTTGTTTAACAATCAAAGTTTCGCGCTCTCTCCTATAATATATTCCGCAATCGCATTGATTTGATTAGATCGGAAGTAAAGCACCGGAATCATTGCTGACATATGTACAAATATCCGATCAGAAATCAATTGATGGTAGCCGTAGTGTGGATTAAAATTTCAGTCGCACTAATGGGGATACGTTTTCGATTCCAATACCTCCTTTTCCGAAGTCACCATGGTTTAGTACACAAACGATGAGTGACATTCGTTTCACGTCGCTGTAAAGTCCCAGTGAGAACCATGCGTTCGTCATTCGGCAAGCGATAACGCCGGGATTATTGGAGTTTGCATGCAATACGCAGACGTGCGAGATCCTGAAGGATTTTTGGTGCGGGAGTGATAAAATCTTCGATAAAGACTAATCAGTCTGCAGATACCTTGTGTACACGGGAATTAATTTAAATGACACAGGTATCTTTTAAAGCTGTTAAACCGAATCAGAAGGATTTCTAAAAGATTTTTGAGTGTAGTCGATAAAAACAAATTCTTCATTTTGTTTTGTAGACATCATATGAACAGAAACGTACTTCGTTCATGATGTTTGCAGATACATTTCGTAAGGATCTCATAATGGAAATAAGCTTTTAATTTTAGTCATTCTGCTGATAGATAGATGTTGTTATTTCGTATTAATAAGGATTCCTAACCAGCAATTTAAAAAAAAGTATAAAATATTCGAGTATACATTTTCGATTTAAAAGGTGCAATGAATAACCGAACTCACGGCCCATTCAAATGTTTCTTTGGTCTGTTCTGTTACTAATTCAATATCAAAAGGCTTGTTTAGCATAATTTAGCGTCACCGATGATATACAATGAGCGAATCTAGGAGCTCTAAATTAATACAGCGTTGGCGGCCAGCTGATTGTGAGTTATGTCCGATTATGATAGCTTAAGACTTAGTCTTAGATCTCAGGGCTTAAGAAGTACAAGACGGTCCTGAAGCTTAATAAATTTCATCACGAGCTACTTAGCGCCTTTGTGTAGGCAAATCACCTGACACTAGCTGTCAGTACACAAACTGGTTTGAAAATTGCTGTTTCGTTCGCCACGAGATCAGTTGAGTACTTTTTATACTATTATAGTGAAAAATAATATTTAGTGTCATTGACCGCGATTCGTTCTTCTATATTCTGTGTAAAGATTTTTTTGTTAACGCCTTACTAAATACTTATATAACTTATAGATACTTACATGAGATATCAATTTTATAAAACTATAATTGCGTGACGAGGCGACGTAGCGAAGTATTTTATGCCACCCTGTATAATGTTTGCTCGTATTAGAGATCATGTGCACAACTCAAGCGAGCGGATTCAGGATATGTTGGAAACGTAATTTTGAACTATATTATTATTAGTAAAAGTCAGTAAGTTAACATTAAATAAATGCTACGCTTAATATAACCATTCGATCAATTTAAATCTGATTATAACTATTATAAATCTATTATTATCTATTAAACTATTCGTGCAAGTATGTCGTTCCAATATTAATGTAATTACGTCTGCAAAGGAGTTATATGTCCATTTCCAACTTTGAAGAGACCGCTCCGAGTTTATTTTTTCTATCTAAACGTTAAAGAAAACGCATCAAGATAAAATCGTGAGTGCTATCTAGTGCTCTCGACGTAAATTGAGTAATTACTGTAATTCTCTATTTTTGCAACCATTTGCGGTTCAATTCTAATCAACATCGTGTTATTGTCTATTTACTTTCAGTAAACATTTCTCAAAGAACAATTTTATGAACTGCACGTGATGCATACAAGCATTTATAAATGTATGTTTCATATTTGATTAAATAAAAAGGAAAAAAAGTACCCGTTTGGACAAGAGCGGATGTGCGGTGCGATGTATAACTGTATAGTGATAACTAATATGAACGCTTGTTAAATGTTTTTAATAGATATCGTTAGTATTTTTTGCGAAGTAAGAATCTTGTGTTGAACAAGTAGCGAATGTGACTGTTTTGAAGGTACTGTCACTTACACTTGACTTGCCCATGGAAGTGTTTGTACATATTTTATCTGTGGATTTGTTCGCGAATGAATAACTAAACGTCGTGTGATCCGCTTTTAATTACAGCCGCTGTTCGCGTGAATAGGAGAACGCGATTAATAATCACGCACTCATCGTTTTTATAACGCGTTAACTGACACATGGGGATTATCGCAGTAAATCTGAAAGCTCCGCTAAACCATTATCCCGTGAATTTAAGCGCTCGAACACTTGGAAGTTGGACACAAAGTGCACGTTTTTGCCTCAAAACAATGATGTCACAATCTATCGGTGAGTACGTTAAAAGTCTTGGAATATAGAGCAATGTGCAGACCTCGGAAGCCTACTCATCTTCTATTATAGCGGGGTATAATAGTTTGCCGAGATAATGATGGTTTGCTTTTCAGTTTGACGTTCCACCGTGCCCTAGTTCGCTGTTCCAGTTTATTAACTAACGACTCAGAAGACCTAATTTTCAGATTTACAAATAGTCAAGACTTTCTTTCTCAAATAGCCCGAAGTCTTATAACTACATATTTTATAAAATAGTTTATCCGAATGCATCAATAGAAAATACGAATGCATTAATGCTTAAATTTGTATTCAACACTGTGGAATAGGTATTCTAAATAATGCGTAGGTTAACATTTACATTAAGAATAATGTAATAATGATTTATACAGATTAGTATATATATTTTTTATTTACTTGTAATGACGAAGAAATATTCAAATAAAATTAAATAATTTTCAGAATTTGTAATAGTAAATATCATATTTACTTATGTATTGACTTCCAATAATTTCAATTATACCTAAGCGACATTGTTATATTGAATAAAATTGAATTATTTAAATAATTATAATTAGTACTAACATTAGGTATAAGGCTTAAACTAACGCTATGGATTGTAAAAAAAGGGAGTCAGAAATAAAGATTATTATTATTAATAAAATTGAATTAACAATCAGAAGTTAAAATCATCTTTTTCATTATAGTGTATACTCCAAAGAGGATAAACTATGAAAACTTTTTCGCTTATTATAAGAAAGGGACAGTCCTATAAATATATTGATATGTAAAGGTTACTCTCCTAACTCTTAAAACCCAGGACATGGCGTATAGCTTTTAAATCACTCGAGGTTATTCACCAACCCGGTAAACGATCACACCTTTCCGTTCCGAAAAGCGTTATCCTTCCTCTAAGTTATTTACATAAAATTGTGATGTTAATTGGACAATAATACGTTACGCTGAGTCTCGAGAACTCTATCCCAACCGCATCCTGTGTAGAGATGTCCGGATAGATAAGCCGCGAAATTGGCCCACCCTGTTATAAATGCCCTTAAAGAAATTCACACCTTTCCTAATTAACGTTGTAACGGGGAAGAATAAATATTGGGAGGGTCTCCACCAACTCCCCGCCGCTGTAATGATAAGATAAATACGTAATAATAGTGTATAATGGTCGCAGATGCATATCTGAATGTATTATACAATTATAAAGTTTCGTTTCTAAGCCCTGAACGTATCAACACGAACGTGTGGATAGTAACGTCTGTCAGTTTGTTTTAAAGTCAGTCTACAAGCAAACATCAAAATCGTTTTTCAAAGCCTTTTAAGAAAATATCCACTTTTATTAAATTATTATATTACCAAGTTTGGAGTAGTGAGGAATATATTTCAGTGCTGAATTAAATGTTAGTTCCTGCTAATACATCTCGTTTTGTATTAATGTTTATCAAAAAACAAGGTTCCTAAAAGCTCATATTTATTTTGATATATTTGTTGTTAGCTCACAAGTATATATTTCAATTATTATTATTACTAATGCTCTCTGCCTACCCCGTAAGGGACCTGGCGTGAGGATACGTATGTATATGTGTATTATTAGTAATAGAGTAGAACATTCAAATGATATATGTAAAGTTATTATTTTGAAAGAATTTACTAAGAACACTTAAAGAACATTGCGCCAAATCTTCAAATGTTCATGATTCAAAATTAACAATTGCCTATTATTGGATAATTGAATTATTCAATATACTGTCGTACAGACTGTGTATACCTAGCATATCGACAACGTAATTATTTCAGAAATAGCAAATCATTTGGAAAAACTGTAGCAAGAAAATGTGTCTGTTTTAAGTACTAGCTGTCTTTGTACTGTACTGATTAAACTGGGCTTGACTGTTTGCAGAATTATTGCATTGTTAACCACTTCACAATGTTTTTATTACGAGCATTAGGAGTAAACAAAAAATCAATTTATGATTTGTAACGAGTCACGCTACCACCTAGTTTGTACAATGAATTAGTTTGAAAAAAACACCGATCTCTACTTAATCATTGCTAACGATATAATATTTTTTAAATACATAAGCTACTCTTCCCTGTTTTCATAGGATAATTTAAATTGGATATTCTTGCAAAAGGATGTAAGGTTTATTGCAGTTACAGTGCAGTGGTTAAATTATATGTGAACAATACAAGTATAATATTTAATAACCTATTATCATATTATATATAATCTGAACGTAATATTAGGTCGTTCTGGAAAATATTCACCTTTGTTACTCGCCAGCAATTACCTACGTAGTATCTCTGAGTTTTATACACACAAATCCTTGTTAATATGTCGTTTTAGAATCATATTAATAAGCGTCATAGAACCGTCGCCCATGGGCGATTAATTTTACAATCATTGTCCAGTAATTGCGCGAATAACTTGATTTTTGTTAAGGTAGATGAGATTAATAAAAACTTACAACTTAGAATTTACTAAGTATACATCATCGTCATTTAATGGCTGACACAAAATGTACATTAAAGAACTAAACGCTGTTGGCAATTTATAATGGAGCCTTATCGGAAGTTAATCAGTTTGCATTGTAAGAATGGAGATACTGTTTTTTTTGTCTGTTCAGGCTATGATTTTAATTAGGCATGTGACTGTAAACACCGTTCGGCCGATCGGCATGTTATGTCGAGTTAATGCTTACTCACTCCGTCAGTTCGCGCTGCGTACGCCGTTATAAATTCAACTGTCAATTAAATAGCAACCAAAATCGCATGCCTGCTAAAATCAAATAACTGTACGTGTTGTCAATCGAAGCACCGCGGCGTTCTCGGTTCGCCACAATACGCTTCGTATTGCTTATTTTTACTGCGCACGGTAAATTTGTTCCGAATACGCTTAAAACATTTTGTATATTTATTGAATTCAAGTAGAATTCGCCAGTAATTATTTTGACTTTAACGGTCTATAGCTTGCTTTATTCTGACTCCTGTATGTCTATTTACATAGTGTCGTATTTTCATTGACTTACAGCCAAAATAATAATATCGCGTTCATTGTATACACGACATCACAAAATGGAATCATAAAATTCTGACAAACGTAGTCGATATATAACATAGTAGACATATTGGCTAACAACATGAATAAATTATTAACTATACCAAATACACTTTTAATATGCTGTGTAAATACATTCATATGTACGTATATACGTACATACTTATATAGTATGTATATTAAAATCATACTCAAATGGAATGAGTCGAGCAAGTGAGCCGTCGTCACGTAAGCCGATATATATTAAGACGTGTTTTACGGGAGGTGAAGTCTTAAGGCGGCTTTCATACATCAAGATTACGTTTTAAAATACGTAAACAATCATTTAAATTATTAAGTGCCATTGTTTCGAATAAATATAATTGTAAACCAATCTGTCGCCAGTTGTCTATACAAAAGGGAATTATTATCTCTGACAGTCATTTCAAATATATTGACAATATCTATACGTAATCATTGGTTGTGACGTTCTTTGTGAGTAAGCCGTAATGTTGTGCACCTATTTTAAAATATAATCATTATTATTATTATACATAATTATTAACAAGTCCTTCATTGTATCAATCTGTTACGACTTAAAAACATTATCCCATACATTTATCTATCAATTCTGTAACTTACATTACTTAAATGCAAAGTTTATGAAATTATCACCGATCATTCCGTTAAGCGAGTGAGGTGCTGTAGACAGTGTCACTATTCTGTGAATCGAGCCTTAGGCCTGAGCCAAAGGCCTATATGCATTTTTAAATGCCAATCGAGACACGTACGCTTTCCGTTGGCTCGAACCGAGACCGTATTATTATTGTGTTTCATTCAAGCAATTCATTCATAAAATTGTAAATCGTCAGCAACCCGAGTTGCTCGACACACTTCATCTAACCCATAAATGTGATTTAAACCTTCGTCTGTTCGTAACCCTTGTAATATTGATATCGTAAAAAAACCTAACAACACGCCTGTAATCCCCGAGGAGGTAGGCACAGGAGTACACTCCCACATTTTACCAGTTAATATTGATATCGACATTTAAAAACTAAAAAGTGAAGTCTGCCAACCCGCACTTGGCCAGCGTGGTAGACTATAGCCTTAACCCCCTCATTCTGAGAAGAGACCCATGTGCAGCAGTGAATGAAAGGGTCGGAAGAAAAAAAAATACCGAGAGTTATGATCACACACACAACTGTAAAATTTACAGTGTAAATGAACACACATTTTTATGGAAAATGGCCATTTTCTATTATACAACATTGATAGCTTGATAGGATTAAGTAGTGATAGCAGTGGTTTAAAATTTAGTCTCCCACTAATATGTTATGTATTTATAGTTTTTGGTATTTGGTCTAGTGCATAGTAAACCTGCTTAGCTGTGGTTATGGGTTTAATTCCCACTCTGTACAAATATTTGTGAGACGACCACAAGTATTTGTTCCATGTCATGATGTAATAATGCATCTATATACATATATCATGCCAAAGATTATCAGTTATCACGTCAATACGAATGTTTACATAGACAACTTACACATTGATCCAATGTATGTGACAATTGATTTCTTACTTTCTTACTCATAATAACTGTGATTTGTTTTATAAGGACTTACTGTTTCCTAGTAGCCTGCCTCTACTTCTCAGAGGCTATTGCCTGATCTACACATGAGTATGTTGACCTTATATGCCTACATGTTGTCTATTCTACTTAACTGATATCTATCACTCTGTTGCGTCAGGCATAGAGCACCTCGTACAGACTGAGAATTAGTAACGGAAAAACTTTCTATAGATGTATCCCAT
>DVPD01000688.1:0-10654 GCA_018237605.1 Apyrrothrix (Melanopyge) sp. n. Burns01
TATGGACGATATACCTGCTACGTACGTTTAATTTTTACCATAATAAATACATATAATTGGAAGCTTTATTACAAATGCCTTGCAATAACATGTAAATAGAAATTCAAAACTAAGAACAATTAACTTTTAACTTTTGCTTGTTAATATAACTCACATGCATATACAAAATGGTGCTTCAAGATTACATCGACATAAACAACACATTGGTGATTCTGTTCTTACAAATGTGTAACCAACGAGCATATATGGACTCAGCCCTCATTTTATAATTAACTTTAACCATTCAGTCTATTTCCACATCCGTTTTACTATTGACTGCCATCTGAGTAAGTGATGCCACATACTTTCACATCATCACCAATATATTTAAGGCTACTATTGAGCATCTACTGTTGTACATGATATGAATATAGATATATACATGATATATATAAATATGTTGCCTCTAGTAACTTGCCTCACCTTAGTGTTCATCTGCCATATATTATTTAGTTTTTATGTACATGTGTATACTTTGTATGGTAATTAAACTCCTCTTGATTTGTTTAAACCCTGTATTGGGCACCACGAATATTCCTACACGTATTAAAGTCTGTAATATTATATATAGTCTATATACAATGTTAATGCGTCAAATATTGTTCTCGAAATGTATTTTTTATTGTAGGATAAATAATTGTACCATAGCTTCAATTGTTTATGTGGTTCCACTGCAGGACATGTGGCTTTTCCAGCTCTCGCTTAGGAATGGCTAGTGCTTGTTTCACCACTCTGCTCCAGAACGATTAGGTTAGTGGCCATCTGACTGTCTAAAGATTGCGAACGTTCTGGAAGCTTCTATCAGTTTAGACTGTTGTTTTGCCCTAAAAATCAACGCCGTCTGTTTGACTGATCATCTAAGACATGGAAACACTTCTGTGCCTGCGGTCGCACATCTAACAGCTGAGCGGCATGTTGCTTAATTCTATACATAGTGAGATCTGCCGCGTCGTCGAAGCTACTAGATCTAATAGTATATCAAAATGTTAAATGAGAGTATTTTTGTCATTTTGGATATAGAGAAATACAATTTTATACAAATCATTAATTTTATAATTTTTCCTAATCTGTCATTTCGGTAATAAACTAGCTATTTTCAATATATTGGTGTTTTATTTGTTATCGTCATTTTATTGTGGATGTAATAAAGTAGAGCTGGAGCCCAGACAGGTCTAAGTCCTGCCGTTAGGAGCTTATGAAGCCCAATTGAACTTCAGTCTCAATTATGTACTACTGCATGTACAACAGGGTTTTTTTTCCACAATTAAGTGGTGATGGTCGAGAATGCTCATAATTTTCTTAACATAATTATTCCGTAAATGCATATTGACGTAAAACTGCAACATACCAACTCGGCTACCAAATCATTATTATGACCGCAACGCATACTGTTGTAGAATTACTACTATCAGGACAATATTTTTTATCGAGTGGCAGCACCTTTTTTCTTTCGCGTCTGTCAAATGTCAGTTAGACGTTCACAAAACATTGAATGTCGGAAATTTGTAGCAGATGAAAATTGGAACAGTGTTTTTGGAGTAAATAGTTGATTTTTGAAGGTAAATGTTATATATCTGCAACATAAGGTTTTTTAATAAAATAGTATAAAAATAATATATTTTTTTATTCCTTTCTATGTCTCCCTGCATTAGAATGTACAAGTCTACAAGATATTTTTTTTTCAAGAGGTCAGAATAAATCATGCATTTAAGGGTTATCTGACTTCAGAGAGGATTAGATATTTATAAGATTTGTTACAATTGCCAAATCGAAAGGGCGACTCGGGGTGCCCTGTAACCTAATTCGCATGTAAGTTTTGAAGTTTAGCAACTGAAATAAGCGCAATTTTAGTGGTTCCTACAACGTGTAAAAACCACGGGGAAAATAAAACAAAAAAAGCAATTCAATGCTCTTTATTAACTTCATTAATATTGAAGCACCAAGTACCGGAAGGTATCAGCGTTAAATAAATAAAATTTTTGTATACAAATAAATACAATAACTTAAATTAAGTAATTTTCATAAATACTTTCACGTTTCGTGACCTTTCCCTGTTGACTAGATGTGACAGTGAATCATATTTTGTAGTGTGAGGTGAACGGCTAGATGGAGTTGTGTAAAAATGGAAACGGTTTAATGTGGCCTTGTGTAAAAATGGAAATGGCTTAGTGTGGCCCTACGAAAAAATGAAAATGTTTTAATGTTGCCTTATAACAGATATCCGCCATTAGGGATTATAATTTAAAATAAAAAAAAATGATCATGTTTTTAATGTGTTTTGTATTATAAATTATTTTAAGTTATAAAAATCGTAAAAAACTGACTAATAAATATCAATCGAATGCAGGAGTTAAATATTTATTTTTCTTCTAAATTAATTAATGCAATTATTATAATTTTAAATTTATAATTAAATAAATTACCTCCACTAAAAAATTCACTTCCCCTCACGATTTTAAATCCAACGTTCAGTTGACCTCGAGTCCCAAGAATGTCAACTATTTAATATTTACAAGCGTTTCAAGATTTTATTAAATCAATAACATTTATAGAAATTAAGTTTTCATATTCACTTTTCGTTTAGCTAAAATTTGGGTCGTATAAATTTTTAGTAATGTTTTAAGACTATCAGATCATCCAACCATATTGTTGCGCCATGGAAACCGTGCTTCATTTTGCATAGCCATTGACTTTAACTGTTTGTTTATACATCGAATTCTCTAAGACTAGTAGCCGGATACGTTAAATGGTCCTTGTGTTAGTCGTCAGACTGCGTAAGTCAGTGGTTAATTAGTCACCCCCCGATTCCCTGGTAAGGGGAGCGATGGAGGCTAATGGAGTATTTTAGTCTTTGTGGTATTATCAGGAGAGATTGTGCACGTGGTGAGTGTGGTCGGGCGCGTGCGGAGTGGTGGTGGTCACGTGGTCAGCGACTGGAGAAGTTTGTGAGGAGTTCGTCTTGAATGCTGTTGGAGCGCGCGAGCAGGCGTGGCGCAACGTGGCCGAAAGCGGCCGCTACCGTGTCCGCTTGCGATGCTTCACGAGCCTTCTTTTCGTGGTACTCATCTGAGAATTCCTGCAACGAAAGAAACAAGAACATACGTTAAAAGAGCCAGAACATACATGATAATATAGGGTTACACAGAAACTTCTATCGCATAACATCGTAATGATGAATGAATGAAAGAACAAGTTTGTCTAGAAGAGATCGCTCTTTTAGCGATAAGATAGCCTACTGTTCTTTCCCTACTTCTTTGTTACTGTTATATTTTGTATTGTTCTCTTATGTGGTGTGCAATTAAGTGTTTTTGTATTGGTATTGTATTTGTTTTGTAATATATGCACCTTGAGGCGGTTGCCGAGGAACACAGCCCGTTCCCGTTTCTTGTTCATAAAGTCGGACTGCGTGAGCCAGCGGTGCTCGTAGCACTCCTCGGCCGAAGGCCTCTTCAACGGCACCTTCTTGAACAGGAACATCAGGAACCGTGTGGCCTCCTGGGAACGATGAAAAACATTTTCGATGATGATTTAATATAACGGATATTTCCAGTTGTACAAATAACATATCATATTTTAAAAGCTTTCGAACCGCTTCTTTTTGTGTCATTACTATGATTGTTTTTGTCGCCAAGTAGCAAAGGTTGAAATGTTTTCATAAATCCACCCAAGATTGGCAATGCATTTAGAGTAATATAAAAATAAAATTATGACTCAGATAGGATGGACGTCCAGGGAGAGAACAGCCTGACAAGTCATAACAATTTACGCCTATTTTAGTCTTCATTTTCTCTGCTTCATTTTCTCTATTGTATACTACAAACTCTGTTGTATAAGGACGTGAAACTTCTAAGTATTAATTTAAATATTTATCATCAATTTCCTTGTAATACATTCCATAATAAACATAAGGCAACAGATTTCCATATTATTCCTGCAGTTTATAATTTAAAGTTGATTTCAATACCTGTGTGATCTCTTTGTAAAGATGTTCGAATCTGTATCTGACGAAGGAGATATTCTGCTTAGTCTCCTGGTCGTCGGCGCCGCGGAAGGGCGACACTCCGGAGAGCATGATATACGTCAGCACTCCGAGAGACCAAATGTCTGTTTGGGGGAAAGCTGGTTCATCGTTGATGACCTCAGGTGCTGTGGAGTGAGTTTTGAAGAATAACTTTAAACAAATACTTTAGCAATAATGTAAATTTGACACTGATGTACTACTAACAGTACTGGATAAGTCGTGAGTACGTAAATACTGGGCGGACAGTTACATAGTAAACTGCGCAAATGTCTTAGTACGTTAGAAGTCTTAGTACTAGAAACTCGAATTATAAAAAAAAATGCATCTAAGCACTGCGAAGACGGGTAGTAAATTATGAACGAAGTGATCTGCTTTTATATGCAAAATAATTAATTTTACCTTTGTATTCCAATTCGCCAACTTGCGGTACGCTAGTTCCAAGCTTGGTCACTTTGTGCGCAGATCCGAAATCTATTAGTTTCACTTGAATCGACCGCACCGTTGTCATCACCACGTTATCTGGCTGAAGGTCCAAGTGGCAGTATCCTCGCCAGTGCAAGTACTGAAGACCGTCAAGGATCTGTGTCACTATGGTCGCAACCATCTGTTCCGTGTAATCGTGACGACTTGATAGATAAGTCAAGATATCTGCGCCTTGAAGTTTTTCTAGAATTAGAGCCGCTACCGGAGATCCTATCGTCTGGTACGCTGCCACCAAGTTCGATATTCTTTCGTGTCTCAGTCTTCTTAAGCACTCGTATTCCCTTTGCACTTGAACCTCCGTTTCCGGCCTGCATTCCAAAATCTTAGCGACAACTACATTGTCATTCGATTTGTCTATACCTTTTACGACAATCGAAAACTTTCCGCGCCACAGTTCCGAGATAAAACTATATTTTTCTGTGAAGTTCTGCGTTCCGTCCCATTCGAGGGGGCTCTCTTCCATCGAATAATTCAGTTTGGGCCTCTCTTCAATTAAAACGATCTCTTGACCGGATTCAGTGAGCTGTTGTAAATGTTTCATGGCTTTTGTTACTTCGATTTTTGGTGCACCAGATGCCTTCGTCTTCACCAAATTTGTTGGAATCCCTTTGTCGCTCCACCCGATTCTATTACGAGAAGATAGTCTGAACTGATAACTGGTATCCGGTTTGAGGTTTCGTACTACAAAGAATTCGTGGTCAATGTTTTCAGCCACAGTGTTCCATTCTACGCTGTCACCTCTTTTGTATTGAAGGCTGTAGCACGCTACGGGAGAGTTGCCGTCGTATTTCGGCTGTTTCCATCTGAGTAATATTTCTGTATCGGAAATTTCTGCGGCATTGGGACTATCGGGCGCATCCGGGGTCGTAGCTTCTACGATTCTCGTTCTAGTTACAGTCTGTCCAACCTTATTTCTTGCAACTACTTTGTAGTATCCAATGTCGTGATGCATAGCAGGCTCAAATTTAAGAGTGGATCTTCCATCTTCATCTTCTATAATTTTGATACGTTGTCCTTCTGCAATGACCATATCGTTCTTGAACCATTGGATGACCGGTTTGGGGTCTCCAACGGCATAGCAAGACAATTGGGTAGATTCGCCTTCTTGAACTGGAAGTATCTGAGGCTTTTCTCTGAAGAAGGGCATCTGTCCGTCCTTTTTCGATTCCATAAAGGCCTGTGCTTCTGCATAGCTGTCAAGTCGCGTGCCCAGCTCATGTCGCAGGCGGCGGATAGTGTAACTCTCGGTGCCGTAGTTGTTAATTCTCTCACGTCGTTCATCATCAATTTCTTCATCCATTATGTCTGTGAAGCGTCGTCTTTCACGAATTATAGGAGCCTGAAATATGTTTTCAAAGATAAGTTTTTAACCATTTCGAATATACAGACCTCGGAATAGGAGGAAATCTTATCTAAATGACAGATTTCAAAAATAGGCGCAATGCCAACTTTTATAGGCACTAAACTAGAGAGAGACAAGTTTGATATCAGTACGAACCAAGCAGAACTTAGAAACTTAGCCGTAAAAGAGAAACTTTGCACATGTATACAAAGTTTTATAATATATGTATGTACAGATGATGAGTTGGCTACGCGTGCTAACAGTGTAGAGCGGAACGTACAATAAAATCTGGGGTTAAGTTCACACACAGGCAACCCACTTGAAACTAGGCCGAAGAAGGGATATGATAAATAATCAGACAACTGATAAACTACACATAATATTATACATTTCTAAAGTCAAATTTTTACAACCAATTTTACACTTACGAATAAAACATATGGTTGTACTCAACCCAAAAGTTTAGCTTTCGATGGGAATATAACCAAAAACCCTCTGCTCAGCAGACAGATTCAATATACACTGGACCAATGGGTTAAGCAAATATGTATCAAAGGTGAAGTTGCAGCGAGTGTAACAGGAGCTCTTGTAACAAGGGCTAGCGGAACAGGGGCTAGTGTAACAGGAGCTCGGGTAGCAGAGGTATTGAAGGTGACTCACCCGAGGGTCGTAGGAGTCGTGAAGCGACACGGTGAAGGCGGGCGAGCGCGAGCACGCCACCTTCATGTATTCGCGCAGGCGCACTGGGAACTGCACGTCGCGCAGCTGCAGCAGGTAGGTGTCTGGACCATTCTGGTAGCTGTGACGACCAGGTGCTATTTAGTTTTTATAAATAGCTATAGGCTCATTTTTGATTGCAATGTTGCCTGAGGATGAGCGAGCTGCAGTACGCTTGCCTAGAAAGCGCCTATTATCTTAACCTACTTGATTCTTTTTGTTAACGCATCATTTAACCAACTGGACGACTTCAAAATAAAGTAGGCGCCACCAATAAATCAAGTTTTTAGTAATTTGGAGATTGTCAAATGATTTTAATTTTTGTTCGATTGCGATAAATATTAAGAAACTTAAAATATGAAGTGTGAAGAACTAAAAGTATGAAGTACTCGTAGCTAGTTTAAAATAGAAATTATTAATATACTCATACATTAAGAAAGCAGCCGGCAGTAATACTTACTGGCTTTCAGACTTGGCGGAGACTTCCCAGTCAGGGTGCTCCCACTGCTGGAATTTCAGGTCCCAGGCTCCCGGCGAGCGGTCGTGTGGGGTACGTTCCGGAGTGCCTGAGGGTGATAAGCCATTGCTTGGTAAACCAAATATGTATCCTAACTATTATAGACTTGAAATGGCTTTGATCTAATTGCGTGTTAGACAAAAATCAGGTTTTTTTCCTTTGTAAAATTGTGAAGCTAAACCAAAAATGTCGAGTTTTTATTACGATGAGAAAGAAAATCCACAGTAGTACGATAAACGTCCTGTGTTATATTGAAATAACGTCAAAAAAGTGTATCATAGATATCATCAACCCTTTTAGCGTTCTATTATTGGACAGGGACTTCCTCTCAAAAAATTTTTTTTCTTTCCCCGACCGATTTTATCGTTCCATTGCTGGACACGGGTCTCCTCTCGGAATGAGAGGTTTAAGGTCATAGTCTGTCACGCTGGCCAAGTGCGGGTTGGCAGACTTTACACGCCTTAGAAAACGTCAAACATTAACAACTAATAATACTGAAGGGTTATTGTAGAAGTAAAGAGTACAGTGTAATAGATACTACCTTCAGGGGTGTATATTTCTCCGGGCGGGTACACCATCTTGGAGGGGTGCGTGAAGGCGCCGCTGAGCGGGCGGCGCCGGAACCACGTACGGCACTGCGCGTTGCTCGTCCAGTCTCTGTCAATGGAGACAATACGTTTTGAATTACAAGAGATGAAAATCCATTTAGTACCTAGTCTTAAGAGCATTTTCCAAAGTAGGTTATTCTTCGATATATCTTAAAATGTTCGATAAATCTTATTCGATATATCTTAAATTTTTATTTAAGGAACTTTTTGTGATTGTTTTCAGTATACAGAACAATGGTAATGTCATGTACATAAGTATCCCCAAAATAAATTACGATAAAGTGTACTTTAACAAAACTTGAATTAAGTGTAAAAATATGGCAAGTGATGAAGTAACTTACTCACCTGTACAAATTGTAATAATTCCTCAGTCTGTCCGTTGTGATCATGTATTCATCCTTGTAAATCTTATCCGCCAGCGTTAACCAGGGGTGGGACAGTGCGGTGTTTATGTCCATACGTTCGTGCCAGTTGAAGATCAGCAGCTTGCTTATGAAGTCCCGGGACTCCCGGCTCAATCGCGACCACCACTCCTCGTCGTGCCATTCCCATTTGCCCTCCCGTATTCTGGTCAAAGTTTCCATATCGTTGGCCCCTCGGAAAGGCGACCGACCGCTGAGAAGAATGTAGGTGATGATGCCCACGCTCCAGGAGTCAGCTGCGAAGGAAACTCCTTCTCCGTTTGCGACTTCGGGGGCCACGAACTCGGGCATGCCGTAGTCCAGAGCGGGATACTTGCCGAACTGGATGCGGCGTGAGAGGCCGAAGTCGCAGATCTTCAGCTCATCGCTGCCGGCGTGCGACAGCAGCAGCTCTCCGATCTGAACACAAAAAGAAGTTATTTGTATTGATGTCGTAGACAAGCAGATAGACAATGAGTTCAAACTGAAGCATCCATTGAAAATGAAACGACGTGCGCTTTTGAGTTCACCGTAAACAATTGTGGGTAACTATAGTTCATTATTTAACACCAGCATCAACCTCTCATATGCCATAAGAATTACTAATCAATTCTATATCCAAATTACACTTTAGAAATAATCCAAGAACAAAAGTGCGGAATCCTCACCGTCAAGCCCAAATGAGCTACACTATTATCGTGCATGTACTTCAAGCCTCTCAGGAGCTGCCGGATATACCCGGCGATCTCCCGCTCCGTGTACCCTTGGCTCCTGAGCAAGCGGTCCCGCACCAGCTCCCCACCGGCCGCCAGTTCCGTGACCAGCGCCAGGGTGTGCTCGTGCTCATAGGCGTCGAAGAGTCGGATGAGGTGGCGGTCGTTTAGGAGGTTCATGATGTCGAGCTCGTTCTTCATGAACGGTTTCAGTTCTGAATGTCCGTGCATTATCTTTGCGGCATAGTTGCGACCTGTCGATACACAAATAGGTGGATTTAAATTATGTTGAATTGGGGTAGGGTGCATCATTTCATACAAAGTATCCACCCATTCTACATCGAGGGATGTTCATTTATTCCGATCCACACAACATTTTCTATGTGAGTTAATACGTATATGAAAATTTGGATCCCTTCCAAAATTCCATCTGAGGATATTTTGTCCAAAAACCGATTGCAAATGACAAAGGGGTATTGATAAAGAGGGTGATGATAAAGAGTTGATTTTTTGTAATTGAACCCGAATAACTAAACTACCTTTTAGTTCACATAATATCTAAACACATGTCTAAGATTAAGGTAACAAACAAATTCTGACTGTCACTAGAATGGTGAATGACTGAATTTACCCGTGAGCCTCTCGGCGGCGTGGTACACCACGCCCTGCACGCCGCGCCCGAGCTCGTCGCCGAGGTCGTAAAAGTCTCCGAAGGGCTTCATGCTGGGCTTCACGCGTGGGAGGTGTTCGCGGATCCTGCTCAAACGAAATCACGACAATATTATCGTCATCACTAGATCGACAAATGACGCGATATTTCACAGATTAATATCGTACAACAATTTCAGTTTCAACAACAAGGATTTTTTAATAATTATGTAATTACTGTATTACGAATTGAATGCGTGATGTACTCGTATGTTTGATAAATTGTTTTTATGTTTCAATATAAAATAATTAATATTACAGGTTTTTTTCCGTTTTAATTAATATCAAGTACTTTAATCAAAACGGTAAAAATAAATAAATTAGGTACATTTGTTTGTAAATGATTTACAATAAACATTTATTTATTTGTGTAATTTTTATTAAAGTGAAGTTTATTAAAATAAATCTATTAATCAAATATTATACAAGGCTTAATTTAATTTAAGTCAAGGATTTTTCTAAATACGTCTTTAATTACATTTTACAGCTACACACCGTACGAATGAATTGTAGCATTCGTGAGTATCCTTACAATTTAAACTAGTTTCCCATAAATCATGAACAAACTACAGAAAATCCAAACGTCTAGCATATTTTTCGTGATACTTTACTGATCATATACCATTAACAATCACATGAATTAACCCTAACGAACTGATTCAGATATGCATGTAGCGCCATCTGTTATCGGACACGGAAAACTGTATGAAACTCACCTGGTAGAGTACTCGTGCTCGCTCTCCTCCACGTGCAGCATGGCGGAGGAGCTGACGGAGCCGGCCACGTTGCGCGCCGACACAGAATACAGCCCCTCGTCCTTCAGGATCGCATCGCTGATCACCAAGATCACCGTATCCGGTTCTATGAACTGCATCTGTAGCAGAGAGTGGGCAGATCTGAGATTCGATTGCAGGTCATGTTAGATTCTTTTTTTGTAGTGAACATTGGCGTGAGATTGACTACAATCTAATCTGATGGTATGCGAGAAGTAGATTAGGATCTAGGATGCTAGCCCAGAACATGCCTACTGACTCCATTCGATACAAATAAATAAATATCTTGGCAGATCTCCGCACACAGCCATCTGATCCCAAAGTAAACATCA
>DVPD01000689.1:0-10650 GCA_018237605.1 Apyrrothrix (Melanopyge) sp. n. Burns01
TGTATACTGTATTCAGCATTTAAATAAAGTTGTAATAATAACTTGTTAAAAACTATTTTTTATTGAAAACAATAACAGGTTATGGGCCCAGTAAGCCCGAGAAATAAAAATCAGTGCAAAAGTTAACAAAGTTTGTTCGAGAAATAATTTTCTACAAGAACCAACCTCAAAGACCACGTGCTCAGTTTTCATAAGTAAATTGTAATTGTACTTCGCGTCTAACATGTCATCAAGTAATCAACTGGCATTAATTGAGAAATTAACCGGCCGTGATAACTACGCCACATGGCGTTTTGCTGTGAAAACGTACTTACAACATGAAGAACTATGGGACTGCGTGGAAGGCGTAAGCACAATTGACAAGAAACGTGACACTAAAGCCAGAACGAAAATAATACTTCTTGTTGACCCTGTAAACTACATTCATATTCAAGAATCGAGCACTGCCAAAGAGGTTTGGGATAATCTATCACGTGCTTTTGATGACTCCGGGCTAACACGCCGAGTTGGTTTACTGCGAGACTTATGCAACACTACGCTAGCAGGATGTCTAAATGTAGAAGAATACGTAAGTAAAATAATGACAACAGCACATAAGTTAAGGAACATTGGCTTCAGTGTGGATGATGAGTGGCTAGGGACACTACTGCTGTCCGGCCTACCAGAAAATTACAAGCCAATGATAATAGCTATTGAAAGTTCGGGTATAAAGATTTCCTCAGACTCAGTGAAATCAAAGATATTACAAGATGTCAAACAAACAGAAAGTGATTCATCAGCTTTTGTTACAAGTCAGAAGTTTCACAACAAAAATAAGAAATTTTCTAAAGGCCCTCGCTGCTATACATGCAACAAATATGGTCATAAAAGCCCCGAGTGTAAATTATCAAAGTCCAATAAGGATCAGAAGACGACAAATAAACAAAACACTTCATCTTATGCCGCTGTTTTCATAGCTTCTTCTGAATACTCGGATGCATGGTATGTTGATTCCGGTGCTTCGGTACACATGACCAAATACAATAAGTTGTTCAAAGAAGAAACAACTCCACACATTAAAAGCATTAAAGTTGCAAATAATAAAATACTGCCTGTACAAAGCTCTGGAAAAATAAGCTTGAGTGTTTATAATGAAAGAGGACAAGAAAATGAAATATTGTTTACAAATGTATTATATGTACCTGAACTGGCTACAAACTTGCTGTCAGTAAGTCAAATTATCAATAATGGAGGCCAAGTGAAGTTTAATAAGAATGGCTGTGTTATTCTCAATAGAAGGAATGTTATAGTAGCAACAGCAAGCTTAATAAATAATATGTACCGGCTAAACATGCCTGGTGGCTATGCATGCATATCAGATATTATTGAGCAAGATACTTACCTGTGGCACCAGAGGATGGCTCATCTGAATTTTCAGAGCGTGAATAAATTGCCTGACAATACTGCAGATTTGAACTTGAGTCAATTCAAAGAAAATGTTAAGTGTATAACGTGTCAGGAAGGAAAACAAACACGTCAGCCTTTTAAAAGTCAACAGTCTCAGAGCAAGAATCTGCTTGAATTGATACACTCAGACGTCTGTGGACCGATGGAAACTCAGTCTTTGGGCAAAGCCAGATACTTTGTAACATTCCTCGACGATTACTCAAAAAAGGTATCTGTGTATACTATGTACAATAAATCAGAAGTACTAGAAAAATTTAAAGAATTTAAAAGGTTAGTGGAGAATCAGTTAAATTGTAATATTAAAATTCTCAGATCTGATAATGGGCTTGAATATGTTAATGAAAAGTTCACAAATTTTCTCAAAGATGCCGGAATAATACATCAAACGACCACACCATACACCCCTGAACAAAATGGAACAGCTGAGCGCATGAACAGAACTTTAATAGAAAGAGCAAGATGTATGATGCTAAATGCTGACTTACCGAAAATGTTTTGGGCTGAAGCAATTCATACAGCTGCTTACATTATCAACCGCTCTCCGACAAAATCTCTGTTTTATAAAACTCCTGAAGAGATGTGGACTGGGCAGAAACCTAAAGTCAGTCATATGCGTACATTTGGGTGTAAGGCAATGGTTCATTTACCAAGAGAAAAGAGAAAGAAGTTAGATTCAAAATCACAAAAATTAACCTTTATTGGCTATTGTGAAAATTCTAAAGGATATAGATTCATATTACCAAATACAAGAACAGTAATAAAAAGTAGAGATGCTTTATTTTTAGAATCAACTGTCAAAAGAGATTTTGTACCTATTGAATTAAATGAAAATAATACTAAAACTCCTATAATTGAAATTCCAGATGACACAGTGACGGAAAGTAACTCACCCACAGACAGTGAGTACATACCTGATAGTATAGAATCTTCACCTGAAAGAAATATAACAATAAGAACAAGAAAACAATATTTAAATACTCAGAATCAAAAAGAAAGTTCTTATCTGTGCTGTGAAGATCAGTTATCAGAAAATGAAGTTCCTGATAGTTATGAAAAGGCATTAAAGTGTGTCGATGCCACAAAATGGATAAAGTCAATAAAAGAAGAGCTTGATTCTCATTACCAAAATAATACTTGGACATTAGTTGATAAAACTCCCAGTATGCGATTGATTGGATGTAAATGGGTGTTTCGAATCAAAGATGAACCTTCAGGTCAACGCTATAAGTCCAGGCTTTGTGCAAAAGGTTACACACAAACCAAAGGCATTGATTATCAAGAAACTTTCTCTCCAACTGTCAGGTATGATTCCATACGTCTACTACTATCAGAAGCTGCCCAACACAACCTTCACATAATTCAGTTAGATATTAAAACAGCTTTTCTGTATGGTGAACTTGAAGAAGATATATACATGACTATACCTGAGGGCTTAACCTGTAATGCTAATAAGGTATGTAAACTCAACAAATCCTTGTATGGTTTAAAACAGGCTCCACGGTGCTGGAATTCAAAATTCGATTCGGTATTAAAGAAGTTTGGGCTAGTCAATAGTAAAGCTGATCAGTGTGTGTATGTTGGCACTATCAATGGAACAAAATGCTACTTATGTCTATATGTTGATGATGGACTATTATTTGCAAAAGATAGATCGATTTTGAATGAGTTAATTAATGACTTACAGTCAATATTCGAAATGAAAACATTTTCACTCAGAAATTTTGTTGGTATGGAGATACAAAAATGTGACAAGTACATTTTTATACATCAGTCACATTATATTGAAAAATTACTAAATAAATTCAATTTAAATAACTGCAATCCCAATAGCATTCCAGTTGACCCACATATTACATTGGAAAAAGGAGAAGTAACAGAAAATAACATTCCATATCGAGAGGCAGTTGGATCATTGATGCACCTAGCCACAGTAACCCGACCAGACATCTCATTTGCTGTGAGCCTGGTAAGTCGATTCTTAAACTCTTATAATGAATCACATTGGAATGCTGTAAAGAAAATTTTCAAATACTTAAAAGAGACTAAAGGTTATGGTCTGTGCTATACAGCAATGTCAGAACCTAATGTAGTCGTTGGCTACAGTGATGCAGACTATGCTAATGACCCTAGCACGAGACGTTCGATCACGGGCTATGTCTTTACAAAAAATGGAGCTGCAGTGACTTGGGCTTGTCAAAGGCAACAGACAGTGGCCCTATCAACTACTGAAGCAGAATTTATGGCAGCCTGTGCAGCAACAAAAGAAGCCATGTGGGTAAAACAATTGCTATGCGATATAGGTGAATTTAAGCAAAAATCTGTGTACCTGAACTTAGACAATCAGAGTGCTATAAGTATTATTAAAAACACAAACTTTCACAAGCGATGTAAACATATTGATATTAAGTTTCACTTTATTAAAGAAAAATATTATGCTAAAATTATTGATTTAAACTATGTGTGTAGTGATGAACAATATGCTGATATTTTTACTAAACCTTTGTGCAAAATAAAATTCTGTTATCTTAGAGATAAGATTGGGATGAAAGCTTGTAATATTGTCAAGAACATTCAATATTAAAGTTGTAATTTGTTTTGTTTCTCTTTTGTTTAAGATGTGAGATTAATAACTAAAGGTATTAATTTAGGGGGAGTGTTGAAATAAAATTAACACCTATTATCTGTGTTGATCTTTGATAAAATGTCTATGTCTGTGCATTAGGCAACTCTTTTTTTACTCTGTGGTTATCCATACTAGCTAGTGTATACTGTATTCAGCATTTAAATAAAGTTGTAATAATAACTTGTTAAAAACTATTTTTTATTGAAAACAATAACAAAAATAATATTACATGTACGAGTAACTATTTACATAGTATACATATTTAAAAGCGAATTCAATTTAAATTACGCGAGCTACTCAATTATACTGTTACTTTTTAACGAGGCCATGTCGCATTTTAGATCGCAGTTAATGAACGACCTACGGCTGCTTCGTGTAACCTCTCATTCCTGAAAAGTTCATTATGGAATACCGATTATCCTTGTCTCCTGGTTTTTCATTTTTATATAAAAAGTATATACCAACATTTGAATTATGATTTATTTTTATATATTGGTAAATATAACTTTTGGTGTGCGTATGTAAAAGCTTAATTTTAATGTTTTAAAAAATGATACGATTATATAAAATGTTTTTGAATTATATCACTGAAACCTGTAGATATACAAAAATAATCTGTCGAAAATGAAAAGAAAAATATGGTTTTTACCAGCTTGTTATGGTAACGGCGAAAATTTTCTCAAGGTTGTTGACATGTCCAACGGCCATCAACTTTGCTAACAAAGTTTTCATGAAGCTGAAAAAAATTGGCTTTATTGAAGTTCCCACAAACTCTCACTAGTAACTCCGAAGTTAAGGTAGAAACAACATGTCTCTTGAGTCTTTGTGAAATTTAATATTTACGTTAAAATAATAAAATTATAATTTTCGTACTACTGGCGAGTCGTTACACATTGCCGGTTTTGTTCTAACGAAACCAGTGTGTACTAACAAAAGTGGCTTTGTATGTAGAACATTGATTCCGTATCGGTAGGTACTTTTGTTGAGAATTCATTGCTGGCTTCGTTTTAACATATTCTCCTAAGTGTACTAATAAAAATCGTAATGTATGCGGAAAATTGATAACGTATCTCTAACGGTAGGTATTTTAGCTGACGTGACCTGATTACGTTTTTCTGGAAACGCGTGAAAACGATCCCAGTTCCTGTAAGATTTATTTGAAACGCAGTCGGCGTCTGCATTGCGTATCATTCGCTAGCCAACTGTGTTACTAGGTTTTGCTTACATTCTCTCATTGAAATATTTTTGTAAGTCGAATCAAGAACATAGTCAAAACAAACATTATTAGAGCGGCTCAATATCGTAATTAGAAATATTTCAAAATCATTACCGTTCTCGTAAATCCAGACGAAATATCTGTTATAATTTTTCAATCTTTTTATATAAATTTTTATATTACAGTTGAATTATGCTTTTATCAGCATTATATTTGGGATAAATCGACGGAAATTTGGTTTAATTTTATTGTAATCTGTTACCCAATTTGGTTTTATAGTAATTGGAATTTTTGTTTGTTTATAATTTTTATTATTTGTTTATTCATTATAGTTACTACTTTGTTCTGATGTCTATAAAACTTGTTAAATTAATATCAACGTTAACGTGTATTTAGATTTTTTGTTATTAATATAAGGAAATTATTATATTATTTTTAACACATTTAGACCAACTAAAAGTAGTCTCAGTCCCAGAATATGGCTTTGGAGACTACTAGACCACTTCATGTCACGTCTCTTTTTGCTATGTAACACGTTTCAGTTTGATATTTAGTTTCGAGCGGCGAACTATGCAAACACGTTAAAACGTGATGCATTATTTATCTTGAAAGTTAACGCAGCAGCTGGGTAACAACGTGTTCCGCAGCTCAGGTGAACCTTAAATACTCTAGTTTCCTTTTTAATATCCGGTTGTATATGTCGCCGAATACGAGTTTCTGTTATATATTATATTAGTATATTTCTTTCTTTATATATTTATGTTATTACAATTCTTAAGCTTTGACGTGTTCATACAATACCGCATTTTTTTTTTCATTTCGCATAGAGCTTGGAGTTCCAATAAACTTCACCTCTCGGAAAGGATCTAGGCTGCTTTTAATAGTTAAATGAACATTCCAAAACGGAAAACAAAGAGTGAAATATGGGTAGGAGCTATGTAGACTTTCTCCCAAATAAAAACGCAAGTAACTGCTTGTGTAGTGTAGAAAGAAGACCTAAACTGACGGGAGGATCCCTGCATTGCGTAGTAATAACTATGGCGTGGGCGTTCCCGGAATTGTACGTAAGTTTTGGAAATGTACAGGATTTTAGGAACAATATGAAAACGTTTGAGAAATTTCAAATTTAAATAAATCTCGTCATTTAGACAATATTAAAATTTGAGACATTGATGAATTTTGATAGAGGCAATTAAATTAAAAATTTAAACGAAGACATAAAGTTTTGTTGATATGAACATTATATTCAGCGAGACGAAGTCTAGTTTTGACGAGAGTGCAATTTTCTATCTATTAAAATCTACGAAAAACTGTTACAGATAAGTTGAATGTGTAATACTATAAACCAAAACGTCCGAAAACTCCGAAAGGAGAGTACTGGAAAATTGAAAGTAAAGTACAGTGAGGGTTTAGGCATGTAATCGCTCTTACTGCTTTGCTTATTAACAAATCTGTACTAGAAGTAGAGCCTCAAATTTGTATAAAATTTAACCCACCGAACGATATCCATTGATGAATTAAGGATATAGGAAATTAGTTGGATAAAAATCGTATCTCACAGTGTTCCAAGAATCTTTGTTTTTGATCATATTAATTACTTTACAAACTTGGATGCTTTTTTAACGTATTTGGGTTGCAGAAGTCTTTGTTATTTCAAAAAACATTTGTTACAACTACAACGCATCGCCAGGGAGGAACAAAATATTCGCGTACTTTAAAATAAGTTTTCCCGGACACATTAATATGTCGGGAACGGCACTTAGGAGACGCGGAATCCCGCCCGCTTAGCGAATACTGCCGGGCGAATATTGAAGAGAATATATTTTCGACGAGAATATATTCTTAAGCCCTATTTTGCGCTAAATTGTTTCATTGAAAGTTTATTCCATAATAATTTAAAGTAATATTCAAGTTAAATATTGCTGACATGTGTTTTAGAGCTGTGTAATTTTTAATATCACATTAACCGTATAATATGTTTTATGTGTTTTAATGTTTGTATGATCATCAGCATCATCAAGCCTTTATTGTTCCACTGTTGGACAGTTCTCCTCTCAGAATCCCTTCTCAGAATGTTATAGAATTTTTGTAAATATTTTGTTGGTTATTTTCTGTACGCATACACGGATACATCCCTAGCTGAGTTTGTTAATCGCGTTAAAAGTACGCAATATTAACCAGTCTGAATATTAAACCATGTTCAGGATATTTTTTATAAATAAATACATGAATGAATGAATAAATACAGCAATTAATGAGGATACATAAGCAATTATTTCCTTTGATTACTAGCGTCGGCTTACTGAATGAAGATTTTTTTTTAAATCAAAACCTTTGTACATGTATGTATATACCTACATCAAACATATCCGTTTTTATTTGAGAATAGTGATAAGAAGAGGGTAAACGGCGGAAACCGGACTTCCGTATTTTTGAAGGTCATTTATCGAATCGATTTTTTTGTAATTTATAGCTGCCAGTGAATACCACAAGTGTGTTATATATTTTTCTATTTTTAATTCAGCGTAAACTAACATAAGTAGAATTTAGATGTTTGTGGTTTCTATTCGTATATTCTGCCAGACAAATAAGCCTCAATTTAATAATTCGTTTGAACAAAACTGCGTAGAAAGCGAAAATATCTTCTCTTGTGATTAAGCATACGCTTAAACAATTTTGGTGTTATTCCGTGTCATCAGATTTAATTAAATACAGCTCAAGTTAACATTAATGTTGTTATTATGAGGAGAATTTAATAGATGTGAGTTACAGGAAACATTTTCAATAGGAACAAACTTGGAGAGCCTCGAGTATTACGAAAATACAATGTTTCCCCTCTTTAAGGTATTAGCTAGAATCGTTCACGGGAATCTAGCCTGTAACACAATAGCATTTGGCCTATAATCACTTAGAAGACCGCGGTATATTGTTATTTGACTGTAAACTTATTCGGGACATTGTTGTATGATTGGTTTGAGAATTGTACATCTTCAGGCTGAGAGAACTATGATGTCGTGTCTTATAAATATTATTTTGAACTACATAGAATGTTTTAAAATAAATTAGTTTGGTATAAAAATATATTATCTTCTTATGTTCAAATAGAACTTCTAGAAACTCAACTTTTCACTAGTTTGATCTGGAGTTTGAATTCCTCTCTTGCAACTCAGATTTTCAGGTATTCCACCACCTATGTCTAAGATGTTAGGTACATTTTGGAGATGATGTTAGCGCTATATTGCTACGAAGTTAACAAATTTAACTGTTCCTTGCTACGAGGAATGCCTGGTTGGCTGAAATTTGAGCATGATGATTTGTAACGTGTGTGAAGTTTGCTATCTTGATCAGTGTAATAGGCTCTGAGTTTAAACCTTCTCATTCGTATTTCTGACCAATGTCCAGCAGTAGGATTTGTTCGTTCCCTTTCCAGTGACCTATTCAGTTCGTGAGGACTTAATTAATGTTGATGATGTAATTTTATTTCCATTGTTCCGAAAGTATTTATTTTTGGGTCTAGACAATTGAAATTGAAATGAATGTGGATTGTATACTTTTTAAATATGCTATGAATTGTGCAATTTAAGCTGTATAAGTGTGGTGTAATAATAACAACATGATTGATAAAAAAATATATATGTTATGTTATATGCACTCAATATTTTCCTTATTGTAAAGCGAACCAATTTCATAATCAATGTGAATGTATGTGTTAGATGTTGAGGGATTTTCTGGCGTCCTTCAATCGTCGGGCGTCTGATAAGTTGTTTGTGTTCGATTAGGTAGATGGTCATCGATAAAGTGGAGCCGCTATTGTTAACGGAATTGGAGTTAGGATGTGTGATTTATCGAGTTGAAGATCCTGTAAAGTTAGTTTCGATCTGAAGTTTAGAATGATCGCGAACTTTCGAGAATATATTGAAGTTGAGTTTTAAGTTGAAGTTGAAGTTAAGTTGAGTTTTCGTAGTCGTGTCAATACTTGTGTACGTAAAATTACAGTTTTGTTTTAAGTCGTTTATATAAAGTTAAGCTTTTTCCTTGGTATGACTAAATAAACAAAGAGGTTGTGTCATGGATATTCTTTATTGTTTTGTATATATTTATGATAAATAAATGACATCTCATAATTAAAATTTATAAATGGCAGTAAAACTGTGACGCCATTTAAACGTTCGCTTTATCTCATACAGGTCTATATAACGTTAATTAGTACAACAATATTTAACAAACACGATCAGATAATTGAGAGCGCGGAACGAAGCTGAAACCTCGTTAAGCAGACGCAATGCGGAAAGGGAAGCGTTGCTTTTGTGAGTTCTCTGACCTGATATTACTTTGTGAATAAGTCGAGACGATTCTTGGGACATCGTTAGAGGCATTCTAAAGAAACTCCCTTCCAGCGTCTATCTGCTGAATACCATCCTTTATGGTTGCACTAACTGACAATCTTTGTTCTGTTCTGAGCGTCTTACATCTCCCTGTTCATTGCTCAGTGTTATGCTACTCTTTTTGGCCTTAGTTCGTCATGGTGCAGTTTGTCTCTTCTGGATCACAGAATTGGAATTGCTTTCATTTGATAGTTTTATGTATATTATAACAACAGAAAATAGAAATTTTATCTTTTTTATCACTAATAATGTGATAATATATCGAATATTAGAAAACTGTCATTTTTATTTTCATCATCATCGTCATTAGCCTATTGCAGTCCACTGCTGGGAATAGAACTCGACTCAGGTGATATGTCCATAATCCCTAATCATTATAATAATCTATTTTTGTGTATAAATTTTTTACTTTATTGTATTGAAACTTTGTATTTTAGACTATTGTGTGGTTAATCCAATACGTGTACCCTGTTCCGTACAGATAATTTTAACTATATTAATAAAACGTTATGTCACCTGCTATTATATACAGGTCGCGATACTGGTACATTGTCATTTCAGTCATTATTTTGGTATTACCACTTCTCATTCTTTGAGTACAACCGTGTCTGGCAGTGGAACGATGGAAGGGTTGATGATAATGATGTAATACATTTGAGCGATAACTTAAATGTTATGTCCTGTATTGTTTTAGAGAATTGTAACTTATTTTTTAACTTTACAGGTTCATTAATCTATTCTCTATTATTATCTACCTCTTTGGGGATTACAGGCGCGATTTTAGGTTTTGTTTAAAAAGTTTATTAGCTACTAAGATTGTTTGTTCACATTATTCTATTATTATTCAATTTTCGTGCTTGACAATTTCAAAATTGAAAATAATAATGACGGTCTGCTAATTAAATGAGCAATTTTAACCCACTATAAGCCTTTCGCAAATAGGCGTGAAAATATATGTTTGTGTAATTTAGCAGCTTCTA
>DVPD01000690.1:0-10639 GCA_018237605.1 Apyrrothrix (Melanopyge) sp. n. Burns01
TAATTAGTACAAATGTAAAATAATTAAGTATCAAGAGCTGGCTATGTGTTGAAAATTGAGATTTTTGTCACTCTCTAAACGTGCAATGTATTCTAGTGGTTTAATGTGTCGTTTTAATAGGAAAGGGGGCGTCATTCGGGTCTCATAAAATTATCAATATTGTATCATGCAAATAAAACATATGGAATTGACGAAATATTGTTATGATACCCCGGATATGCTTAAATCATTTCGTTTTTGAAAACCTACGCAAAAACCACCTACTCCACTTGAAACCAGTCGGGTGCCTGATATCGAAACCATATATGAATGAGTCTATTAATCTTGCGCTCTCACACCATCATGTGTAACATCGGACTTACATTGATGTGTGTATCAGTTTGAATGTAACACACACAAAACCGGACCCCCCAGGTCCCCCATCGTGGACTAATTATTCAATTGAGCGTTCAAATATGAAATGTGGGTTGGCAATATGATGTTACTGTGCCATTGATATTCAAATGTTTTTTTTTAAATTTTGTCAAATCGCTGCCCTACGCGATCAATCGAAGTTTTCTGAATGTATTTATATTGCACTTATTATAAGTTTGTTGATGCGATTTTACCAGTTTTCATTTTTTAATTTAATTTAGGTACATTCTGTAGGTTAGTTTGTATTCTTGCGTTATTAGATAATTTGTAATAGATTAAGAGCAAATGATATCAAATTTGTAATGTCGTTGATTCATCATTGACACAATTCATTGCACTCATGAGACAATTACACCGCGTGATAGGTCCCAAATTTTATTTACTCACAAGTTTCAGCTTGCGATATGTAATATTCTAGTATTGTGTCTATAAAATCTAGTCAATTTTAGTTAATACATATTATAATCTAGTCAAACGTCAAAGAATAATGCTTAAATTATAATTTAATGTGAATAATTATCTTTAAATTGTTACTTAAATTCGTGTGCTAGGAATTGTCAAAAATAATTTTACTTTTAAGATTGTTAATATAATATGAAATGTAAGGACATGATAAACGTAACAAAATGACGAATGGCAGAGTCGCAAGCCTAAACAACAAGAAACATGGCACGCTCAAGTGGTAAAAACTTTAACGAGGCCAAGTTAAAGGGACAATGTATTTTAATGAAATAATAGCCGTGACCGCTGTCGGCGTAGTGGAGCTGTGTCTCAGAAGCCGAGTGTGCGACCTCGGGGCCGCGGGAGGTAAGCGCTTTCATTGGAGAGGGAATTGAGCGCCACTTGAGAGACTCTCCACTTAAGGTAGAGTTCTATAGTTGCACAAAAGTGATAGCTCGTAGAAATGACTCGTGCAAGGTTGCGTTGGAAAATTCGTGTATTTTTTTTATATTAAAATTTGAAATTGTAAAATTTCGATGAAACATTTTCGAAATTCTTCATTGTTGTTGGTACTTGTGGTAAACGGGAAATGGTGTTATTGTAATAATCATCAAAAGAAACAATTATGACTATGATTATTTATTGTAATGTCTGTATACCACTTCGTGTTTAGACAAGAACTATGTCTAGACACGGCACGTCATTTACATGTCATTTCTATCAATTACAAATTCTGTGGGCTCTTAGTACCGTAGATATCGGAACAAACTTCATTGAATAGAGCCGTCGGACAAGTGTCTTATTCATCAGCTATGTTACCATTGTGAGACTGCGAGCTGAAGAATGTATCGACTCTACCGTAAACTTAGCCTGTAGTGTCTGACCTTGTCAACGTGAGACAAGGTTAAGTACATCGTTGGTACGTTCGGCAATCTACATTTATAACTATTTAACATAATTAACATGTTTTAATGAACGCTCGAAATCGAACTTAAGGGCGACGAGTAGTACACAAGCCAAGGTGAAGAGATACGTCACGTTCACACTGCGTATGTGTGATAACACCGTAACGACTACTTGGAAAATTACCTTACAATTACTGTTATATCGTCACGCCAGGTCTTTTATGATATAGACAGAGCCCCGAGTGCCAAGTATTTCTATCCTTATAGACCAGACTTTCTTCAACATTCGTCATTATCTTCATACACGTATGCATGATTGACCCATCAGATACATAATAAATCATTAGACACAATAACAATTAGTAATATAAACTAAAGCTTTTAAAATACAAGCGATGTACAAAAGGGTGTAATTTTCTCATCAGTTTTAATTTTACTTCGAGTTTTTAAATCGATGGTTACTCTTTTAAGCGATCCACAAACTACACGGAAATCCTTAGACGTAAATATATTTAAACACTGACGTGATACACTAACGGGATAAGGGTTTTGTATATGCAATTTGTTATTTTCCTCCTTGCGTTTAAATTCAATAAATATTTCACAATAACAATTATGCGTAATATGACGTCAAATACAATAAATCAAGTGAATTTAATATTTCAGGAAATTATTAAATTATTTAACATAAGGATAACTTTATTTATACGTCAAGAGTATCTTAATATCTTAAAGGTAGAATTCTAGTTACACTTGAATGTAATAATTTCGTATGAACGATGTGAATTTTATATCGCCTCAATATTCGCCGTTGGTGGAGCGGTACCATCCGTTTTTTCATGTACTACATTGATAGACGTCATTGTGAATCCAAGCGATGTCATCCAACAATTTACACATCGTTCTAATTTTTAAACATGTTTTTATCATTCTCGTTATCACTATTTCCTTCGTCAATTAGGTGTTATGAAAGCTGGTGTCGGAACTTTTTACGAAGTGCCCTGCTATGTGGCGATTTAATGTCGATTTGTGCGATAATGAGTGCCTTATCGAGCGTGATCTATTAATATGTTGATAAACGAGCGCATTGATTAATATGTATATTTAGGAACGACCCGAAAAAAGGCATTAGGCTAAATTGGAACGGATAAGCCGCAGAGCTCCCTGGGCGCCCCGATAAGGAAGAACACCCGACAGCTTGCCGTCCCTGGAACTTTTTATAAGGCTATTGTATGTTGATACAATCTCCCACACGCTGTGTGCATGTACCCAAATTTAATATTACTATTGTTGGTGTGTAATTTAAATTTAAGCTTTTATGTAAACGCGCTCCACGGTGAACACGATCTATGTACGAGACCTTGTTTCATGTATGGGGCGCGTCGGTAGTTGAGGCTTCTAGTGCATTGTAACGCAACACTTATTTGCTGTTTAATTATATAGGTACAAACGTCGAATAGCCGCTTCGTCATAGTTCGTAGCATGGCGTATTCTGTTCCTTTCCATTGGACTGTGTCAATTCTTATGTTACTAGAATGTCGACATACGCCCGCCACGTCACACTGCCATTATGTATTATTTTTTTTATCAAACGTATTATTGTACCTACCTACGTAGATTAGTCATATTGTACGAGGTGGTGATACACGTTTTATGAAACATTTTACACTTGTCGATTCAATAAAATAGTTGTAGACGGTAATTGGTTGTTTCAATTAATTCGATTCCATTAAAATTCCGGCTCAATTCTCGTTCAGCGAGCGGGTTGCGGCGTGACTCATGGGCCGGTCCGCCTGACTACACCTCGTCATGCGACGGCGGGGGAACGTCAAGAAAGAAATACGCATTCCGAAACATTAATATTTAAAATTGGTTTTATTGATAAATTTGCAAAAAAAAGAGAAATTAATATTTATTGTACATGTCGATTATTGATTGAAAAGATAAAAATATACAAGTTATTAATTTGCACGATATATATATAAAAATATAATTCAACTCAGATCAAGTCATTACCAATATCCTTGTGCAGTAAATCTTATGTGTAAACAGAAATGACAATTGAGGAAACATCTAATCCTGTAACAATATTTGAACACCTAATATAATTATTACATCAACAAAGTATTTCCATAATGGCAACACATGCTATGTTGGTAATTTACACTTTTAATGAGCCAGTAATAATAAAACTTTTAATTCATTTACAATAACGATATCTTTTTCTTAAGTTCTCAATTTCATAGTAAGGGGTTACAGTCTGTTGACAGTGGTGTCTGCAGTGTTTACAACACACAATATCTCACACCACTTCATATTGGACACTACACATGGCAGGGTGCACTCACCTATGGCTCACTAAATTTGTTGAAAGGACACCATATCCAAAGTGTCGCATCATCAACATTCCCTTCGATACATTTGAATTATATAACAAGACAATAATATATCTGAAAAAATTTAATGTATTCTTAATTATTAAACATTATACACTGGTTCAGGCATCTTCCGAGCCTGCACTAACCTCTCATACTAATTGTTCAGAAGTTAAAGCCTACAGTAGACTAATTACTTGTTGTGCCAAGTCCAGACAGTGAGATAACATTTAAAAACAAAAACACTCGCACCATTAAATATCCTTAACAACTGCATAATGTGCATAAAATTTATGACAATGTGCAACTTTGATAACAAACAACACAACTACGGGCAGGAATATCGGACTTTATAGTACAGCAACTGATAAATCATTGTCAACTGACTTATTTACGAAGGAACAGATTTGCGACAGCGGTCAGTTGCAGCACAAGTACACCAAAAGACATAATGATATTTGATTGTGAAACTGTCTCGTCACAACCATAACCATTTCTATTGATATTAGGGGTGTTGAATACAATAATCCTCCACCTACTACGGATCAACCTACTTTGGTTCTAATGTGCTTGAAAAATAAAATGAACAAAAATTACAAGTGCAAAGTTTTATAAACAAACTGAGTTAATAAAGTTTTAGTATAGGAATCATTTGTTTATGTACATATATATTTATATTTTAAACTCTAAATATTTAGAAATTAGTGCATTTTTACTGTTGTACATATGGTATGTGACAGTGCGAGCATAAGTCACTAGCTACACTGTATTTTTTCTACTTTGCTGTATTTGACAGCATTCATGCCACAGACCTTACTATACTATTGCCAGAGCCTCACTGTCTCCTCATACCGAATATTATACTGAAGTTAGTGGATTATAGTAATACTCTAAAAATCCCCTAAACAAAATTGTTTTTGCTATCAAATGCAAATCATTATAAATTGGTGATGTCTTTGTCTAATGACAAAAGTACTGTGGTGTGTGCATACAATTTTATTGTATTTTAAACTTAATAAAAAAACATTTTCAAATTGCTTTGTTTCATATTTGCATAACCTTAATATACACATACATAATATAAATGCATAATACCCTTAATAAAATACTATGTTAATAATTGCAAGAGAACAGTGCAAGAGTTTAAAATGTTATCCTTTACACCAATATCTTATATGGAAATATGTATATATACTGAAAATACACAGCATTATCGGAAAACCTTTGTTTAACTCTACCACCATTTGTTTCCTGTTTATTGCAATTGACACGGGACTGTCTGAACTTAGCATAGGTAATTCAACTTAAAATAAAGTTTTCTAGACTGTGGTGTAATACTATAATAAAAATATTGTTATGAATAAAAGTTGTCCAAAATTTAGATCTAATAATTATTTACATTATACTTTTTTTAAATAGAATTTAATAGTTTTTATTATTTCTTAATTACCATTTAATAGTTTTGAAAACAACATCCTATAGGGTCTAACATACACCAGATCTAAAGATGGCAATCAATATGCAACATTTCAATGTAATGCAGCTGGAAAATAAACATAGTTTAAGAGTGAAGTAAATAGCAAAATGAACTCAAACATATGTAACAAACTCATTGGTTTATTTGTATTGTGTAATTTCAATTTATAATCACAATATCATACAATTTACAACTTACACTGATATTTAATGTCATTGTTGAACCAAGTAGTGTTATTGTAATAATCAGAAAGTAAACTTCAATCAGACAAAGAATGAAGCAAACACGGGTGCTAAATTGATGTTTCCCTTCATACATTTAGTAACTACAACTAAACAGCTGATTAACTGCAGTCACATGTTCGAGTCTCCGCTAAGCAAATGTTAGAATTACATGTTTCATTATCTATTTTGAATAAGTGTGGGAGTTATTGTCTTTTGTATACCCATAACAGGAAACACACTGTGGGGCTGTGAATGTGAAAAGTAGATTAGTTATAACACAAAGCTTTTATTGTGTGCTACATTACATTTTAGTTGTACACATCTGTCACCACCTTAAAGCTTGTTCTAGATATAGTTTCAATTAACTAATATGTTAACTTCTGAACAAAGCAGCATCCACACAGTACAAATGGAATATCAGAGTGAAACACACACAGATTCATCGAGTGTCCCCAATTTAAATACTACTCTCAATATCAATACACAGAGTGAAGTGCAGCATCTCATGGTCGCAGCACACACAACCTACCCAGAGTTGTGATGTCTGTGTATTTTCCACTCGACCTACAGCACTGGATAATTTTACAGCTCAACAAATGCACATTCTCGAAATGCTAAAGGTATTCGACAAGCAATATCGCTCACCCGATCTAGTTAACTTTTGGAACTGTCAAGAGCCAAATCCGGGTATGAGAAGTCTTTCAAATTATTAAATATTTTATACCTAGTCGTCGGAGGCTCCATCACAATTACAGAAGAATACATCCCGGTCTGGAAATCTTCTTTGGTTTCTTGTCTTCTTTTGGGGATTTTTTGTTGATCTGTCGCACTAGGTCGTAGAATACGTCGTTCACGTTGATTTTGGCCTTCGCGGAGGTCTCCATGAATGCGCAGTTGAAGTGGCGAGCGAGGTTGGCGCCCTGCTCCTTGCCGACCACGCGCTCCGCCTCCAGGTCGCACTTGTTGCCGACCAGAACCATGGGCACATCGTCTTTATCTTTAACTCGTAGAATTTGCTCCCGAAGGTCTTGCAGGTCATTGAACGTGGATTGCGCTGTGATTGAGTACACTAACACGAACCCTTGTCCGTTCTTCATATACAAATCTCTCATCGCAGTGAACTGCTCCGTGCCAGCTGTGTCCAAAATCTCCAACATACATTGCTGTCCGTCCACTTCCACTTGTTTCCGATAGCTGTCCTCTATGGTGGGGTCGTATTTCTCCACAAAGATGCCTTGTACGAACTGTACTGTCAGGGCGGACTTTCCCACGCCTCCGCTACCTAGCACGACTATTTTGTATTCACGCATTATTAACTATTGTGTGTCACGTGAATTAATCCACTGAAATCAAATATCGAACTGCTAAAAAGCACATTAACTAGTAAGTTATTGCAAAAAAACTTTTAACAAGTCAAACCGCCATGACACCGTTAACAGGGCGATGGCTCACTTTAGCTGAGTATTGCCAACAGTTGCTAGTGTTAAAATTGAATAATTCAAACCCATTATCAGTGGAAAACCCATTGTGTGTACAAACACGATTATATTACATTTTGAAACACTGAACCAAGAAGTTTCTGTAAATTTAAAATTATTACAAAGAATGACTCACTAGCGATCCACATGGGTTATTAATAATTTTAAATATTATACTAAGTTGGTATATTTAAATATTATTACAGTTATCCAAAAAAAACCTGGTTTGTATAATAAAGTATATTACATGTTTATTAGTTAAAGTTCTTTCTTAATAATTTACGAAAATACTTCTAAAATTAAGTTAAGTTACGTTATAAAATATTTACTTAACGGTTGCAATCATCTTCAGGGTTGAAAAGTATTAAATGTATAATATATTTTGCATTATGGTATTATGGTATTATACACTTTGGACGTTAAAATTTACGAATTTACGTAAATAAGTTATTTTAAAATTCAAATACGATTTTAATATGGCAAGAAACATCGTGGAGTTTAGCTATTTTTAACTAGAGGGCAGCGCTGTTAGTTATTTAAAGTATTAGGGCGCTTCCTGTTCAAAGTACCGATTATAATATTTGTATATCATTTACTAGTTTTAATACATAGCATAGGCTTTATATACCACTATACCGCAATTATATACAGGTTATAACATGCGTAAAAATAGCGTTAAACTCATATTTTGTCTAATAATAAGTACTGATATCAGATTGTTCTCCTTAAATCCTACATTTTAACTTTATAGTTCGTGCAAAAATACATTGACTGCGATACACGGACTGCTCGAGCAGTTACCCCGTTATCAACATACTCGGACCGCTTTTGCAGTCAGCAGCAATTAGCAGAAAGCGTGCGCGACGTGGAATGAAGAGCGAGTCATTGTATGCCTGCCGACTGCTTGACCGTACGATGAAATTTCACCGTGCTGCCAACCGCCCGAAGCAGTTTCAACTGCTCGAGCGGTTCGTGTATGTACGTAGGTCTGAAGTTCACCATGCAGTCGCAGCTTGAAGCAGTCGATCCTAACTGCTTCAAGCTGTCCGTTTATGGTCTGCCTAAAACCCGTATATTATTATCACAGTATACAAAATTAAGAATGAAGAAGAGAGTTAATTAATAACAATAAATTAATAACGGGACAATGAAGCGAGTTTTTGGATAACAATTTCGATTAAGGTTTCAGGTAGAATGCGTAATGTCAGTTGCTAATACAAGGTGCCATATAACAATTCTGGCACTGCTACTTTTGTGGCAAATTTAGGTGTTCTTTCATGCATATACAGTCAATTCATAAATACAGGCCATCAACTTACAATGTCATGAAAAATTAATTTAGTTATAGAAATATTTAGTAAAGCGGTAGAAAGTTCATACGGTTCCTCGGAGAGTGCTATTGTTATAGGTATACTATTTCTACCTTAAAACAATTTTTATTATGTTTCGATTTGAAGAGTGTGGTAGCTGCCAGTATATTAGAGAACAGACCCAGCTCAGCCCTTACGTTTCACTGCGCTATAAATAGATTTATTTATTTATTATTTATGTTTGGGAAACAAACAATAACTATAACATTAAAATTATATTGTAAGGCTTTCATAAATCAGCCCAGTTTCCACTAATGAGTCATTCAAATAAAATGATTAAGGGGGATTAAGTGAAGGGGATTTATGCTACGAGTACATCATAACAAACCAATTATATAAAGAAGCAAACAACGGAATCTATAAATTGGAAATGAAAACTACCTCGCTGGTCGTGTTGGTGGCAAGCGTGACGACCGATCGAGAGGTCCTGGGGTGCAATCCTGGGTCGAGTATTATTGGATTTTTGTAACTTAGATTTTCTAGTAGAAATTTCTAGTAGTGGCTTGGAGTTTGGATTCGGTCCCGATGTATGGCAATAGACTCACCACCTATTCCATAATGCGACTTAAACGTAACTGGTGAAACGTGGTAGTGTACTACTCTCCTCTGCCTGCCTCTTCGGGGATTACAGGCGTGATTTTACGTTATTAACAACTGAACTGAACGCACTGAGACGTGTGGTTTTACTCTTGAAGTCTTATTCGATGTTGGCTGGAGGTGACTATGGACAGCAACGCCTCTTGTTACTGCTCGCCCTTTGTTTATTACCATCTATATTGCAAAAATCAGTATGAAGATTATTATTAAATACCAAATATTGTTATGCTTATTTGCAATCGAAACAAATTTACTAGGCGATACTGTCGCTGAACGGTGAAAATCGCGGTGTTTTTATATTAAGTAGATATATATTAACACTGGCCAGTTATACAATGTTCTGAAATAAAAAAAAGCAACAAAAAGCAACCTCATATTGCCTTTAATTAAATCAACTCTAGAATATGTGCTTAGTAATATTTAAATGGTGTTTTTGCGTGACGCATGACTGCGCGCTATCCTTCCTAAATGACACATGGGAATGCGGGAAATCAGAATAATTTTTTTTTTAAATTTACGACGTGCACGAAAAGCAACACATAACATCCTGCATTTTAAAATTATAAATTTAAAAGAATATTTAAAGTTAAAAAACAGTTTAATTAATAGCGGAATAATAAAGAAGTAGGTATTTGGTCAAGTGCATTTTGATAATTACTGTTGAAAAATTTCTCTGTTAGAAGTCTGCCATGGTTAAATTGCTCTTATATTTTTAGAAGCCTCTCTATACAATGCCTATAGGCGTATAGACCTATAATAATATGCTAAGCCTTTAAAATGTTTAAGTTCAGAGAACAGTTCAACAAGTTTTGATATTGTTAGAAACAAATTATAAAATACTTGATAGGATATTATAATTAAGATAGGTACTAGTTTTGCTGCTTTAAGTGTTTTGCTCGAGTTTTTTGAATACCAGAACCGTAGGCGGTCCTTAGTCTCTGCTTACCCCAAAGGGAAATAGGCATGTCAACATAATTTTGTCGTACTCGGTGCAATTAACCTAAAAAGCAGCTTCACTATTTAGTATGAATATATCTAAACCATTGTATTGCAGATACGATTGAAATAGTAACATAGTTTTTTTATTATTTGTGAATTATACTTGTATTATTATTAGATTTTAATCTCATAGTTTTAACAATTTAACTCGTAATTTACATAAGTTATATCGACAACTGCTTTCACATTGCATCTCTACCAACGGTAAGTTTTCCCTTGTGTACGACGTGTCCTTCTACAAGGATTGAAGGGACGAAACTACTAAATATTATGACGTCGACGTACGCAAACTTCGCGCTGAATGAAGTTAGTTCTAAGTTTTATATCTCTAGAGATTCACTGTGTGTAATTAGTTTACT
>DVPD01000691.1:0-10638 GCA_018237605.1 Apyrrothrix (Melanopyge) sp. n. Burns01
ATTTCCTAAAGGGGTAGGCAGGGACTAAAGACAATTATCCGCCTGTTACGGTCAGATAGGCATATTTATTTCACCTCTTCTATAATCATTAAAGTTGTCATACATGCTCGTCTGCTTCTTTTAAGACATTTAAGATTTGATCGGCGTGTACATTAACCTATATAAATATACTTAACAAACCTAACACCCTACAAACGCATAAACCACCAAAGATAGCATCAGACAAACGCGAGAAACGAACTGTTCCACTAAAAGTTACGAGGCTATCGCAAATGGAACGCAATTACAAAATATTCCTGGCGAGATCGCAGCGAGCCGCCGTCCTGATTGCCACTTCTGTAGAAGAGCCAATTCTGGCAGCCTGCCGCGCCGCTAATGATATTTCAAGTTGTGCAGCAGTGATAGCCGTCAGCGGAACGGATAACAGTAACCATTAAAGATACTATTTTATTATTATTACTATCCACGCCAAGTCCCGTACGGGGTAGGCAGTGAGCCTCGAGTGCTCAATATATCTATCATCACAGAGCTGACGAGCTTCTTCTATATTCATCACTCTCGTCATACACGCACGTCGAGTCTGGAGGATTTTATTAACACGCTTTTATTAGCTTCACTTGTAACGAACACTTTCTGCAGTCCGATTTGCACACATGTATGTACACGTGTCTAGATCCGATGACAATACAATATTTGTATAGTATAAACCTGACTTCGTAGCCAGGACAAACAACATTCAAAGAAATTATTCTTATACGTAGTCTAAGTCAATAATTAACACCGAGCACTCGACATTGATGAAGTAGATCCTTAACTGTGTTTTTTAGTTTTTTACGTATTGTAAGTTAATTTACTTTAAATTTTAATACACAGTATTCAATTTATTTGTGTCAGGTAGGAGACAGAATACACCCCCGGCCCCGTGCCGGGATACCAAGGTGTCATAAGAGGCGACTAAACCCGGCGCGGGCAGATCGCGTTGTGGCGCGGCCTGCATGGGCACGGCTTCATGCCCTGGCCGCCGTCGGGCAGCGGCGTAGGCGGTGCGAGAATGCCATGCGGTGATGCCATGCGGTGATGCCATGCTCTGCAACACCTAACCTGCATGCCCAACGTAGGGATTATAGGCATGATAAACCCCTCAAGCGAGGCCTATGGCCAGCACTGCACTGAGACACGCTAATAATGACGACGATGATGTACTTTTAGTCTTACACTGTATAATAGAGATGATATAGTCTCCACGCGTGTACATTGTATCTCCAACGATAGAAACTTACGGAATGCAATTATGATTCCAATAACGAAAAGGCCGCTGTGGACGAAGCGCGCGGCTGGACAGAGCCCGTGGTACCCGCGGTGGAGCGGAACTTACAAGCGAAACGGTAAACGAAAGCGATTTAGAAAAAACGTATTAGGTGTGAGGATATTTTAACTTGAAAGTAAAATGTAAACTTCTGATATTTTAAATTCGAGTGGGTGAAATTCACTACTTTAGTCTGTTGTCAAATCTAATGGGATTTACGTTGAAACGTGTCATATTTAGTGTCGGCCTATGGTAAGACTTGAACTACATATTTCAAACAAATTTATTTACACATAAATATGTACACCTAAATGTGTCACACATAAATATGTATCTATGGATTACAGTAGAAACTAAACATTCGTTCCTGTTAACTAAATAATAGAAAAATTATGTATAATAAACTTAACTTGAAATTGTAATTAATAATAATAAATATGATTACGCCAAGTCCTATACGGGGTAGTCAGAGAGCACGGAGTGCCAAATACCTCTATCCAGAACTCTATAAGGGACCCGGCGTGATGATGATAAGAAGCGTAATATAATATAAACTAACAAAGTTTTCATTGTAAATATGTTGTACCAGTCAATAGATGGTCACTTGCCGGTAAGAGATATAAATGTAAAATAGATATCGCTGGAGGAGTGCGGCCGGCGGGCGCGCGCGACAGCGAAAGAAAGTCGCCGAAAGCCGACAAAACTTAAATTGGATCTCGGCGCTTACTTAGATATCCAGCAGAAGGGGCCTTTGCGTTTAATGTAAATTGGGGATCGACGCACTCATTTATACCGCGGGGAGCGCAGTTACGAGCTTTTAATTAACTCTATTCAGCAGTTCGTGAAACTGTCTCGGATTCTTGCGCGAGAATCTTACGTATTGACGCCGGCCGAGATTGGAGACGAGAAGCACCGCCGCTCCGGCATCGATCCGATGTTTAATAGATTACTGGAACGATACAAGATTGTTAACAACCAGAACAGGGCTGTTGTTCCATGAGGTAATATCTACGATACATTTTACACAGTTATTTTTATAACAAATTAATTTGTTAATTAAAATTTCATTACAAGTTTAATCAAGACGGATTCCAATTGATTGAGCACCTTGAGTAAACCAAGTACTAGAATATTATTGTACTGTTATAAAATTAATAAATGGACGCGTTACCACTATGACAATCATAGTAGAAAAAAGTGACGAATATTTAACCGCGAATTATATACATATGTATATCTTGAGAGCGGAGTACAAACCACGTAATAGAATAAAACGTTTATTTAAGGGTGTTCAACATTCATATGGAACAACAGGAAACTTGTCCATACGCTGCAGTAATGCTTAATGAAGGAGTTGATATGTAACTTGCCCCTGGATGAAACCGGTTTCTGCACGAACACTATGAATCCAATGAGCGTGAATGAAAACAAATTTTTGGACTAAGGGCACATCGATGAACAGCTGCTGTAAGCAAAGAAATCTTTTTTTTGTATAGGAGGAGAGAAAATAACGCGAGCTTTTTTCTTCGTGTCGCCTGTCTACTGTACATTAAAGTAGCGAAAAAGTTAATGTCAATATCAGTTGTAGAGGAGGTTCACTAATTACATTTCAGCCTTCATAGTGTTGCAAGGCGTCGTGTCATTGAGTTTTAATTACAGTGTTGTTCTGACAGTAGCATTCAACTATAAGTAAATGAACGTTTGCCTGAGAAAATATTACTACTGTTGCATTGAATAACTGAAGTCGTACCGCATTGTAAGTCACATTCCTGGGCACGTCTCTCGCGCTACCACAGAAGGCCTGAATGCTGTGCTGCAGTGCTGATTCAGACCTCCTGAATTTCTATACAGTAGGATTTGTTAAAATGAAGAAACAAAAAGTGTGTACAAAATGATATTATGTTATTTCGTTTCATGATAAAATTAATATTGTACGTGACAATAACATGCTAGGCCGTGTCGGGAACAAAATAACTATGAATCGAAATAATAAAATGCGTACTAAATAATTCTTCTTAGACTTAATTTGTTGATTTTTAAGGCTGTAACATCAATTTAATCGCGGTTAATATCTGTGGTTAAAATGTATTGTATACTTGTATCCATTACTTTGATAGAGTTTAGTTTGACATGTTGGGCTTAAAGTATTACGTAAAAGTGAAAGGCATCGTCCAAAAGGTCCCAGTAAGGCGGTCAGTGCGTGCCTCGGGGGCCTGCGGCTATGTCACGTTGAATATTCGGTTGTACAGTAACAATTTATACTTGATAACCACAGGGGGCGTAGCTCAGATGGTAGAGCGCTCGCTTAGCATGCGAGAGGTACCGGGATCGATACCCGGCGCCTCCAATTTTTATTTTCTCAATTCTTTTTCTGAATAAAAATTTAATGGAACATATACAAATAAAAATTACAAATTTCATATTTTTAAAGTGACACAAATAGTCCTATGGATGCCCTTCCAGGTCGGTTGCAGATGTCACGAGCAGCAGCGGCCCTCTGTGGCAGCTGTCCACAACTTACATCACGCACGAAAAAATTAAAGTTCAATTCAAAACAATATAAGTATATTGTCGGTGCGATAGTATCTAGCGTATCACCAAATCCAATATAGTTAGTACATTTTGTCCAAGAAATATCTGTCTTCTGTGTCTGCCCACGCATATACTTTCTCAATAGTTCACCGACAACCAGGGTCGATTAATAAAAGGTTAAATTTCTTAGTATAAACTCGAGTCTTACTTTGAGTCGTTATCGGAAACTCAATATATAACAAAGCAGTATACCTTCACAATTTACAGAACAATAAAACGCTGAAATACGACGATTAAGTCGAACCGCTGCGCTTTCCGTCTTCCCTGGACATGATCCTACTGTAATATCAATTTTTCAGAAAATAACTGTAACATATGCGTAAACAAATATTTGTAGCGATTCTTATAGGATTACAATGTATATGTTCAGAAAACAAATGGGGAAAATGTGTGACATCAACTGGTCAAGTAGCTGCAAGCGCGACTGCCGATCAGAATGTTCTGGTTTCAAATCCCGAGTCGGGTTTTATTTAATGTTTCTAACTTAGATTTTCTTAGTACAACTTTATAGTAGTATCTCATAGTCTGGATTTGTGCCCTGTGTATAGTAATAGCCTAATCACCTGTTTCATGGTGGGACGTAAACGTTACTGGTGAAACGTGGGATGTACTATACTTCTCTATCCAACTCTTCGCGGGTTGTAGGCGTGATATGCCGTTCAAATCTATCAAAATTGTGTAACCTTCACAAAACATACTTCATACATCATACACTTGACACACGATCCAGGTATAAGCGTCTTGATCCAGATTTACACTTAATTATATATTAAATTGTTAATGGTTATATACTTTCCAGGTTCGTTGGAATGAAGAACAACACTTCGGAGACTTATGTGGCAACTGTACATAAATTTTACATAATTGTTCATAATTTTACAGTATATGTTTTACATGATTACATCAATATTTTATATCAATAATATACACGTTTCCTGAATCAATAACTAACACCTTAGATTCACAGCCCCATGAAAAAGATTGCCTCCTGTGACGTATAATACAATCCGACATAAAATAAGTATGATTATTTAGGGCGGCTGTCCCGCACAAAGCGAACACGAAACAGGGCGAAACCCGTACGCCAAACGAGGCAGCAAATACATATGCAAAGAACATAGCTATAATATTTGAATAGCACATTATTTTACGAGGGCAATATCATGTAGGCACTGTGGTTGTGGCCTGAGCTGTGAAGAGCGCCGCTAACAAAGCACGCCCTCAAAGGAGACTCGAGTCGACCTCCTCGCAGCCGTGACGTCCTAGGGCCGCCGCGCGCCGCTAATAATGCATCTTGGCCTCTCTTAGAACACACCCGCGGGACTTCTGTGACAGACGACCGTAAGTTTTTTGTTCCATTATTCCGCATACAGCTGAAATACCTCCTAGATCTCTCTTCATTAAATTCCTCACAATGTGAAAGGCAAAGATATAAAATGACTAATAATGTGCTTATGTCTATTCGCAAGTATGAAATAATCCACCGCGCCTACGACGGCTGTACGGCGAACGAGTAACTCCAGACTCAATTAAACCGTATAACGGTGACGGCTGTCGACAATGTAAATTATACAGCCTACCTTTACTGTCGGTACCTCTGTCAACTAACATTATGGGGAGATTATACGACTAGATCCATCATATAAGTATATTAAATAATTTTAATTTTCCTTAAAATTATTTGCAATTTAAGCCTAAAAAGTAAAGCCTAGAAAGTTCCATCAGTGTCATCAAGGAAAATAGACAAAACCGTAAATATGAGTAAAAAATGCCTCGATTATAATACTAACAATCATCCCAAGAGAGTTAGTAAACATTTAAAATATACGCCAATAACACTAATTGCGATCTGAATGTTGTTACAACAAAGAGTATTTGCAAGAGGATTTCGTTACTGTTGTTTATGTAAATGAGTAGAACTCCGCATACCGAATTAGGTTACTGATCAAAATGACAGAAGAATGGAAAAGTAAAAACACAAACAGAATACATTAAAGGGAAAAAACAGGGGTTTTTGTGTAAAACGAACGGCGAGATATCGGGGCCGAGTCTCATGGGGCGCTTTGGAGGTGGAATTGAATTTCGTCGCGGAAACTAATTTTAATGGTCGCACAGACCCCCGGGCGGATATTTCCCGGCTTCAAAAGGGGGACTACGCGCGACTGGGTTTTTAACCGTTGCCGTAAACGTAAACGGTTGACGACAACCTACACACAAGAGCTATTTCTGCGATTTGTACGTGTACCCGACATAGTATACGTAGAACATACACGCACATATATACATATACTCATACTCATATATACGTAGTAGATAACGTAACATCACGCTTGTTATCCCCGAAGAGGGAGGCAGAGGAATGTCGTACACTCCCGCGTTTCACCAATTACGTTTACGTCCCAATATGGAATAGGTTGTGAGTCTATCGCCATACACCGGGCATAAATCCAGACTCCGAGTCACTACTAGAAATTCTAATTTAAGAAAAATCTAGTACTACTCGACCCGGAATTTGAACCCAGGACCACCCGATGGGCAGTCGCACTTGCAACCAACATGACCAACGAGGCAGCAAATATTTCGTACCAATAATTCCTTGCAAATTCTACTAAAGCATACAAGATACGTAAGAGTATATCAATATCACTGTTAAGTAATGTTATTAGATGCCTATTATTTTTATTCTCTTCCTTGTAGATTTGCTCCGTTTCTCAACTGTTATAAATACTACTTATTAGTGGAAACTTTACTGATGTGTGTGCTGATTTTGTTGTTCTATTATAATATGTAATACTGTATTGTTTGTTTCTCAAATAAAAATAAAAGAAAACAAAAATCACATGTTATAATTTTGTAAATCAGACACAGCTATATCCAAATTACAAATTCTTAAGCAGTGCCATTCGTATCTTCCACGCGTGACGTGTCCACATATAATATTTAATAATTCTGCTTGTACAAAATTTACTAATAAGCATAAACTGTATGTCTACCTTACAGAGCGAAATAATCACCACGGCTTAGATTAAAAAGATTAACGCCTAAATTTATTAATTCTTAATTCGAATCTTACAAACAATATATTATCTTTTATTAACGCTATCCACTTTTATTTACTGACCAAATAATTATACTTACATAAGCCATATTTTTAATCCCTTTATTCCCTACGCGCCCTGGCGGTTCTAAAATAAATGAACTAAAATTGCAAGATACAACTCAAACTGTGGTAGAAGTGATAATGTTTTGTTCATCATGTTGTAGATGGCGCGACTAACGTAAACATGCAAACCGTAAATAGCGACATCTGTGGAATACAACTAACACTACTACCTTTGGAAGAAGCTCATAGCGCACTCTATATTTTTACGAAAGAACTAAGCGAATAGACAATATTGACGTAGTTACTCATAGTACCATGAGATGGCGCTAGTGTCAGAAAATTTAGAAACACCTAACAAAAAATACGATCTGTAACATACGAACCAGAAATATAATTTTATTACTTACCTTTAGCCGATTTTAGCATGATACGTTACCAAGCCAAAAATGTAGAGATACTTACCTGAAAAAATAAAGAGTTTTACAATTAAAATATCATTTAAATAATCTCAAATAGATACATTCTTAAACAACTCATCACACTGAAACACAAAGTAAATAACGAATTTGCACTGTTCAAACAATCTTAACTACAAATTACGTTAATACAAATTTTAGTGGCCATAAATTATGACCATCGTTAGACAAGTTTGACGATAAGAATACTATTTTACTCATGGGGACATTGATTTCTGATTCAGAACTTGATGTCCGATTCCAATTACAAGTGTCCTGAAAACGAAACAAGACGGTTTAACATATTCCTAGGAATCACGGGAAGGCCAAGGTTTCTAACTTGCAGTCAGGCATCCACAACCTCGCCGCACCTGTTTTGAATTCACTTTACAGATTTCTTGCGATTGCCGGTGTATGGCAATAGACTTACCACCTATTCCATATTGGGACGTAAACGTAACTGGTGATACGGAGTGTACTGCATTCCTCTGCCTACCCCTTCGGAGGTTACAAGCGTGATGTTATGTTTGTAATACTAAAAGAAATTTAGAGCAATCTCGTTTTGCTCCTTCGCACCCCTGACTCCAGGTTTAAACAAAGATCTTTGCTAGTTACGAACCTAAATGCATGGCGTGACTAAGGGTAGGTATTTACCCAGCTGTGGGACGTAATAACGGTTATGAAAAGGAGATTTGCTTCTATTTATAAAGTAGCATCATAAATCATAATTTTTGGGCAACATCCCGAATAAGCCACAGCAAACAACCTCATATTTGGAGATAGGGTGCTCTACTTTTTGGGCAGGTAGCTTAATGAACAGTTCGTTTACCTTAATTACAGTCCTCAGTATAAAACCCCTACATAAATATGTACATTTTATTTGCTGCCCCATCTTCTCAAATCATACTAATTTATATTAGTGTTTAGCTGTAAATTGGTTAAGGGATCGCTGAATACAGTCAACTAAAGTAATACAGTTTATTTTTCACATCAATTTAAATTCGATAAAGCGAAGACGAAAGTGGAATAGTCAGATCCGAACAGCCAAAGCAAGTCGGAGTTGCTGAAGCCTGTATCAGTTAAATTATAATGTCTGTTCCATTACTTATTGCAAATGTTGTGTACGTTTGGCACTCGGTGCTCTCTGCCTTCCCCGTGAGAATCTGTTAATAATAATAACAAAACTGACTGTTTACAGTAACGCTACTTTTAGTAATAACAAACCGAACGATTATTCTGTCAGAACTGGCGCAATATGACCTCCACCGTGGGTCCAAGATTGTTATCTAACTAACAATCGCGTCGACCGCGGCACGGGAATTTCGGAGTACTAAAACAGTCGTGAAAATGTAATCTGCCTTTAATAGTCACCTGTCCGACGTTTATATATATACACACATATATATATAACCGCTATATTTTGCCACACAGCATGTGTACTTATTTAGTTACTTTCGTTTGTTATCCGCATAGAGTTGTTAATATTTAGACAGATTATTTGTACATTATTCATTTTGTATGAAAGTACCATTTGTCAAATTATTTCAACTCACAGAACAAAAATAGTTACTTATGATACCAGTAACACAGTCCTGTGAGGTCGTTAATGGTCGGCAATGGTTAAGTGCGCTGTACATGGGTGTAAACAGTGTCGCGACTACGTCACGGTTCTGTTGAAATTTACCTACAACGCCTACGTGTACAAAGCTGTCATACCTAAATGTTTCTGGGTCCATTGAAGTGTCGCCAATACAGAGTAATTAAAGCGGTATCGCAACATGACAATTAGCGTTGGATTAATGAGCAGCGGCGAGCACCCCGCCGCGGCCGCGTCACGTTTTAAAAGCTCATTAATTACATTCACGCTCGATACATGTGGAGCATCGTTTTTTTCCTCCACCATCGAATTGAATATTTTGGAGAATAAACCAAACACCTCGTGACCAATGGAGAAGATTGTTTTGTAATGGAAGAAGTTTTAAGTACTGACACGGTGAAGATGCCGCTCTCTCTGTAACGTAACGACCGCCCCCTTCTCGTACTGTTAAATATTGGGATATATGTATAAAAAGATGTGTGCCGAGTCGACGTAGTTTCTAACTAGTGACAAATATGATTTGTTGTTAATCACTTCTCACTCACTTAATGAAAACGCAAATCGTATTCATACAGATTATAACAAATCCGTTTAGATAATATATTATGAGCATAACAAATCCGTCGTACACACGCGCTACTTTGTCGAGGAGACCAAGGGCAAGCAGAACGAGACAGACAATCAATCAAGGGATTTCATTTTCTCGCCTCCTACAGTTTTTCACTATCCGTAGATAAAATGTACTACACTATAATATCACTATCCTCATAAAAATTGGTGAACTTACGCTTACAGTGTATTTTTAAATAATTGATATGATTATGTAATAAGAAATAGTAACACTGGCCAGTAATCTGTATCTCTGCCTATCCGCACAAGAACAGTGTATTTTTAAACAGTGTATTGCCGGGTCCATGTAACCTAGGACTACGTAATGTATGCTACGTGACGTAGAGATATTCCAAGCAAAGATGAATAGGCTTTTCCTAGGCAAGCGAAGGTCGCGGCCAAACGCTGGCCTATCATGGTATAAGATACAAAAAAAGTGTAACAGAATATGGTTAAGGAGTACTTCAGTTACGAGAGAGACGCGTGCTCAGCGCCATCTTTACAGTAAAGGATAATGGCACTCAGGCTAGGTCACCTCATGATCTCTTTGTCTCCACATAATGTATGCTCACTTCCAATTGTCAAATATAAATTAACACAGATATTACGATATAAATTTAGTGAATATATTAAAATATAAGAAAAACTATTTCCGCCATATAACAGCAACATTGCGATTGGCGGTGGCAAAATATGCCAAGGCCTTATAAATGAATATTGAGAAAATACCTGCAAATCAAACTCGACAACAATACAACTACCTCATTGGCCGAGTAGTTGCAAGCGATCGAGAATTTCAAATCGGCACGGTCGGGTATTATTGGATTCTTCTAAAATTTCTTGTTAAAATTATTTTATGTTTTTGAGTCATTATTTTGTGATAGAGTATAAGAAATTGTTAAAGTTATCCTTAACGATATGAGGTTGGACTTTAACCTCGAATAAATTTTAAACCAGGCAACTTAGCAAACAATCA
>DVPD01000692.1:0-10634 GCA_018237605.1 Apyrrothrix (Melanopyge) sp. n. Burns01
GTATACATTGTGGCCATAAATATATATATATATATGTTCAACTGTAGGCTGTCAGTACATTCGTCAGTTTGGAGAAATCCAACCCACTGTCTTTTAACTATAATTCTCGGATGTAATTAAAATTGAGAATGTCCGATATAATTAGATATTACCTGCAATTTTGGTATAAACATTTATGTAGGTATTTTCATTATAGTCTTTCCTAAATTGTGGCCTATATATATCATAACCAAATTTTGTTGTTCTCTATTGCTATGGAAACACCAAATAATATATACTTAACGATCATTTTTATATTATGATAAATACTGTACTGTTTAATAAAGGAGAAAAGATTGTTTACACTTTTATGTGTATTCGTGTAAAGTTCACCGATAAGTATCATTCAAGGCAAGTTGATGCTGATTGAATACCGAATGTCTCTTTAGGTTAAGTAATTAGAGGTTCAAGTACACATAGTATAAACAATTAAGTGCTGAAGTGATTATGCTTAACATGATCAATACTCATTATCATTAACGTATATTGTCATTCGGTTTGAGGTAGCTCTCGTCACGAGTGAGGAGCTCTTGCAAGGAGAGGTGTCGACAAGATTTATCGCGTACGGCAGTCAACGATTGCTGGTAATCGCGCGGTTGTTGTGATCGTCACGTCATCCAATCGCGAGTCAGTTTTTCGTCGTTCAGTCAAAACGCGCTCACCGGTCGCCGTGCTTTATCTTTAAATCGAAACATCAAAATCTCCATGACTCGTGGCGTAAGTTGTTAAGATTTTGGACCTATAATTTACATAATTGTTTTGGAATGATATCTGTCTGCCGGTCGATAAATGTGGATTGTGGTTTAATGCATGTATGTGATGTACATATATACATGAATTGCGCATTTGTAATAGACACGTCCTGTACTTATTTATTAAGCACATAGAGTTAAAAATTCCTCAAAAATTAATGTTAACAATTTACTGTCTGTGTGTTCCGTGTGTAATATAATTTCCGAAGAATTTTCAACTTTACATGCCTTTTACTAAGTGCGATGTACAGTCGTGCACATTGCTTCTGTAAATATAGTATAATTTAAATCCATTCGTTCCACTCGAGTGAAATGAGGCCGTTTCTTTACATCTTTTTATATCAGTATTTAGTTTCAATGTAATTAATGAACAATTTTAGTATATAAATGTTATACTTGCGAATGAAAAGAAAATTCAAAATATAATAGACAGGGCCATGAATTGCTCAAAGGAAACTATGTAATGTTTATAAATAAGGGTTGTTTTGGTGGACATTGAAATTTATATAATATCACGCATACTTCAAAGTCTGCATTGTTACCTTGAACTTGGATAATGGCCAAATGGCATCTGAAAATTTCTCGCTTACATCGAAAATATTCTTGCGATTCAATGTATGAATTTAGTTCGTGTCTAGAATATGACGGTGATTTTTGGTTTATTATTTTTAAGGTTACTCATGTTACTTTGATGAAAGGCTACATATTTTTTCGAAAGCTTAAACTCAGTAACTACTTTATAGATTTATCTTTCCAAATTTGATGTGATCTGTTGTCTTGTTATGTTGTGTTATGTAGGCGTAGAATTATGTGTTTTCATAGATGATAAATTTTTGGCATCTATGGAAACGCATGTTCTTGGGTTACCGCTCAGTAACCATTACCGCAACTTACTTGTCCCTCGAAACAGCTGCGAAGGCCCCGGCCAGTTATTATGCAGTTATTTAACACAATGCACACTAATTGCATTGCCACCAATAACCTAATTGTATGCAAGATTGTGTCCAAGAAGAGGGCGTTGCGATCTTCGTGGTAAATTGGACTTAATCATAGTCATTGGGGATCGATTTAAACCTCGGCGCAATGGCTGGGATTTGTAGTTAAAGGCTGGGTTTTCTTTTCGTTCACAGTAACATTTGTAGCTGATCTCCGTAAAAGAAGATAATTATATCCATTTACAAGAATCACAGACACACCCGCGAATCCTTATCCTACTAGTTGTTAACGTATAAATGAATTCTTTTTTGTCGGTTTTCTCAAAGAAACTGCCTGCGATTTGTATTATACAATATGTAATATAGCCGATTTGGTGCTTGGTCCTGTGTCTGCACAAATTTAAAATATATGTTGATCGTAACTCTACTACCTCATGATTTGGCAGACGGATTGGAATCTTAATGGAATGAATAAAATGTGTTTTATTGCATGACTATGTTGACGAGTTACTACTGTTTCTATGGTATTAGGTATTTTTTTTTTTGTGTTCGTTCTTTTTTTCGCAACTCGGCTGTTCAATTATGGAATTAGCAATGATTTGGGACATTTTAACGGAATCGCATGGTATCACTAATTTTTCAGTGAAATCGCAATGTAATGAGCGTTGAGCTCATTTTTGGCTAATTTGAAAGCCTAAATCACTTGCCATTATGGAAATATTTTTTTTTTACGGGAATCCTTTGTAAAAATATTGCACAGTGGCACTAAGTTCATTAGATCTATAGTAAGATATGATTTTTGTTCATGTCGTGTCGATTCATAATAATCATATTCATCGTACCGGGTTGTGTTGTACAATATTGTACGGAAATGTATTGTACATTATTATTATGGAAAAAGAATCGACATCAGTGTGAGCTACTCGCGAGGTGACTGCGTTTAGATTAGCTACTATTCGATAATATTTAGCATTACAGATAATTCACTTGGGAGCCATTATACGCTCGGTGAGATATAATTTCATCGTTTCCGTTTTGGAATCTTCGCCACTTCCACCTGTAATCCACAGCTTATATTTCCATGAAAATTAATAAGCAATATAAGCAATTTATTTATTTATATATGTTAGCGATGTGACGTTGCACTAGTAGTGTGTGCAAAATAAATATATATGCAAAAATGATGACAATGTCTTTTTCCGCACTTTATTTCTGAACAATATATTAATAGTTGGAAAATTTTGTCGGAAAATGTTTATTTTTATCTTTTGCATAGTAAAATCGATAAAAATTGACATACAATATTGTATTAAAAATAACCGTCGCCTCCAAATATGTCCGCGGTCACCCTCGCGACGCTTTTAACATTTGCATGTTATTTACATTTGGTAATAGAAATTATGAGTATATGACGCTGAGTGAATTATGAATGATTATATTGATATTAAATATGGTTCTTAATATTGTGTTTTACACTTTTAGCATGGGAAACTTTAGTGTTCTTTCATATGTACTCTACGATCCTTAGGATTCTCCCTTGTGAAACACCGCGGTGGAACATTGGCGCCCATGCTCAGATATTGAAATACGAATAATTACTTGCAATAGCGTAATTGTTGAATGATATTTGTGAGGATGAAAAGTGTTCATTCCGTTCAAATCTATTGAGGCCATGTTTTTTTGTCAATGTATTTTAATTGTGCTTAAATTAATTTGCAAGGTTGTCTGATGCAGAACGTTAACGTTTAAAATTCAGACGTGCGATTCGAAAACTCTAAAATGACGTCATAATTCACTGAGCGAGATAAGTGTCACTGCTCCGTGTACGTAACAACGTGTACGTGTATTTTTTTGTAGGTGATAGAATTGTACGGGTCGAATTTATCTAAAAATAAAAATTTCTAGTAGTGGCTCGGAGTCTGGATTAGTGCCCGGTGTATGGCAATAGAGTCACCATCTATTCCATATTGGGACGTAAACGTAACTGGTGAAACGTGGGAGTGTACTACACTTCTCTGCCTACCTTTTCGGTGATTACAGGCTCGATGTTACGTTTTTTTTGGTAGAACCCTCCGCCCAGAGTGTTAAGCAGGCAATCATAACTTTATTGTGCTTTTGTTTGAAGTATGAATGGACAGCCGCATTGAAATAGCAAACGGGCTTTGTCCTAATTCCAAGAATTATCTAATATCACCTTACCTGCCTGTTTACTAATAATTTAGAACAAAATATGATGTGACAATATTACATAGTTTAGCGTTCACTTTTGGAATATTTACATGACTTGCAAGGAAGTAAGAACTTGGGAGTGGGCTGTCCACCATTATCAAGCTAATTATTTAAAAGGTAATCTTGTAATGAGAAGGGTTAGGGCCACAGTCTGCCACGTTGGCCAAGTGCGGTATGGCAGACTTCACACGTCTTAGAAAACCCCTGAAGTGCACAGATTCCCTAGCGATGTTATAAAAATAAATATTCATACAAACATAACACATTGGATTCCGTGTAAGGTTTCAGATTAGATTTCCAGTAATATTAAAATGATAAAGTAATTTTATTTTATGCGTGTGAGTCTTAGTTACAAATCAAACGTCTTACATTTCTGTACATTTCCTTGCTTTGAAGTACCCAATGCTTTAATTTCGATGCGTTGAACATACATGGAGCAGTTGTGTGGTAGTGTTTGTTAAATTATATATGTGTAATTAAATACAGTTTTTTGTACATTACGGAAAAAAGGTTGTGTTGAATGTTGGGTATAAATGTATTGGAATCCCATTTAGTTATAAAACAATGGGTATTGGAAATTCTTTGGGCCGGATCGTCCTTTAATTATTTTGCTCTATAAATTTCTTTGACATGCTCATTGTAAAATTTTACAAACTCGTAACGATCACCAGGATGCACACCTGGCCAAAAGTTAATCAAATACTCAATTTGGGAATTATTAGAAAAAATTGATTTTGCATTGTTATTATAAGGTTTTTTTTCTGTACATAATTATTAGTTTAATATCTGGACTGCTTAGAACAATACTTTTTTCCATTGGACTATTAGCAAATTGTGTTTCAGCTCATTTCGGTTTCAGTACAGATATTAGTTAGATCATACTCGTTAAAGTAAAACGATGTCGGTACTGACACCGAAATTTGCGCCAGTATTAATTATTTGGACACTTATTATTGACACAACAATGTTCAATATGTGATTGTAATAAAGTATATCCTAGGGTTTCTAGAATATTCTCGCCATGTTTATTCCTAATTTAAAAGAAACGATTTCTGTTAGTGATAACCGTGTAGAGAATGTGAAATAGTACTGATAATGATACTGTGTCGATGGTTCCGGTTTTGTTCTTTGTCAAGAGTAACTTGCAAAGTGCAGTCGGTTTTCATATAAATAAAGTTTTAAGTTGAGCCGAACCTGGAACCGTCCGCACAGCAGACCACCATGGTGACCGTTGTGCCAAATAGGTCGTCATATAAAATTTTCTAAACCCTTGTTAATGTTTAAAGACTGTTGCAACTAACTAGTCCGAACATGTGTAACTTAATATATGCAATCTTAAACTGCATCTCATTTTAATCGATGACAAATTATACTATGCAAAAATAACCTTTGGACGGCAATTTTCGATAATATGTCAAGTAATTTTAATCTGAGAAGTTGTGGTTTGATTTTTGTCCTGTTGACCTACATCAAGTCGAGTTTTTGTTTTCTTTATGAAAATAAGAATTGCATACAGCGCCATCTGTTAATAAACAATAGACTTTCAACCTGAAATACATCTGTAACGGTTGGTGAGAAAGATTCCAGCGAACTTCAAAATTAATTACCTATACTAGCTGAACCTGCCTCTCTATTTGTTAATAATATTAGTATTAAAAATAGCAGTCCACTCGCTCGTAGCTTGTTTCCAATAAAATATCATCTCAAATACCGTTTGATGGATGTTAGTAACAAATTATTGAAATGGAAATATTTATATAATTATGTTACGGATATATGTGATTAGTTTTTTTCTTATTCATTATCCAACATTAGGCAGCAGTACGGCCCAGATGGCAGCACTGTCGTCTTCTACGGGTGTTGCTAACATTCGAGTTACATTTAACTATTGTCCCTCCGAAAAAGTATATAAGGTCTTTTAATTTATTCGAACGGATTAATATCTTGGGACTTCTCATAGAGGTGTTACAAAAAAAACGCTGTAATGTTCGAGAAAGTAAGGTGATTTTATTTATAAATATTGAACAATATACCCGACTTAGTATATAATAATCACTTGCAGTGGGCATTGAGTAAATGAACATTTAATAAATAAAACTAAATGATATACGAGCCGTATTTGACAGGCGTTGACGCACTAACCTAACTTTAAGCATTCATTAACATTCGGTATAGTGTCGCTCTTGTGTTTGCAGAGCATTCGCAACAAATTGAGTTTTTTCTCTTGCGTTTTCGAAGACTCGAGCTCGTACAGCGTGCACAGATTGAGGAGTAAATTCTCGTTGAGGCCTCTCTCGGGGTTCGAATGTATCGCCTTCTGCAGCACCGCGATGGCTTCCTTCAGGCGACCCATGTATAGAAGGCAGACAGATAAGTTGTTGGCTACCTGTAAGAAAACGCAAATGGCCAATGGAAATCTGAAATGGGGTTGTAAGGGCGCTTTCTTGCCTTTTTTACCCTATATTCAGGATTTTACTGCAGAAGCATCAACTTTCACGGTTAAAAAATAAAACAAAAGCAAAGTAATAAGCAAACATCTACTCTTATTAACTGTCTCTGAACACCCATGGACCATCAGGTGCTATAATATATATGTATTGACTGCCTCATTGGTCGAGTGGTTGTAAGCGCGACTGTTAATTGTACTTTATTGGATTATTGGATTTTTCTAAATTGGAGTTTCTAGTAATGGTTTGGAATCGGGATTTGTGCCCGATGTATGGCCATAGACACCTATTCCATAGTGGGACGTTAACATAACTGGTGAAACGTGGGAGTGCACAACACTCCTCTGCCTACCTCTCCGAGGATCACGCGCGTGATGTTTCATTTTATAAATATCATATTTCCAAATACAATGATTATTTACTACAAGATCATATATCTGACTGCTTCAAAATATCTATAGCAGGTGGTTGATTTTACTCACCATGATATTAGTTGGTTCTTGATCAGCGGCTCTCAGGAAGTTGTTGTATGCTTCCTGGTACTTGCCGTGCGCGATATCTATCAGGCCCAGATCTATATACTCACGTACATCTGGCGTGGGGCAACTGTATACAAATTATAAATTAATAAAAAAGATAACTTACAATCCAAAATATTACCAGAAAACAAGATAACATGAATTTAGTTACTCCTATCATTGACATAGGAACTTGAATAGGTGTTTTTACGGGCCTTGTGTGCTTCCTTTCGCAAAGTAAACGTGAGTTATCTGGTGATAAAGACATAAGCAGTCCAAGAAGTCGACACACTAAAAAGAATATAGTTTTGCCAACCGAAAGACAGGATATAACTCTGATAATTTATTTTGCATCTGTCAAGTGTTAACCTAAGAGATGCAAAATATAATGAGAAGGGATGAATAAATATTCCCATTTGAAACAGCTGACTGCTGATTGACCAAAATGTGTAATATAACAAGGCTCGCCAGAGTTGGTATTAACAGATCGTCGTCAGATGACGCATTTTTATATTTGCATAACATTGTCATGATACTCTCAATACATAGATTACTCACAAATGTAATCTATGCCCTTTGGCTTCTTCGATCAGAGCAGTCGCGGCCTTCAAGTTGCCCGCCAACAAGTACATGCGGCAGAGGGCGCTGGCGTGAGCGCGCTTCAGCGTGGCGGTCGGACTTTCATCTTTCAAAGATGTGATTAGTTTGCTAGCCAGTCGGTAGTCCTAAAATCAAAAATAATACCATATGAGGCGACGTAGTGACATGAAAGCCTTTACTATGGTAAAATATATAAATGAATAGTTATCAGCACATATCATATGTTTTATGAGCCAAATAGGCTCTTCTCCAGCCTATTTTGAAATTAAATAAGAGTGTCTGATGTCCTAAGATAATAAAATCATTCCAAATTACCAAGGAGTCGTCTGATCGCCAGTGGTGTGGCTAACTGTAAGACATTTTCATTGCTGAAGGTGTAACTCGTACGAAAAGACTAGCTTTACTAACATCTACACCGTCCAAAAGTTGTGAAACATTACATTTATTTCATATATTGATTATTATACCTTACAGGGTAAGCAGAGAGGCCCAAGTGCAAAATATTTCTACTTAAATAAATGCATTTAAATATACTCTATATATCTAGTAACAATAAGATTAATACTTATTAAAATTATTATATAACATCACGTCTGTATTTCCCTGAAAGTGTAGGCAGAGGAGTGTAGAATACTCTCACATGTCACCAGTTATGTGAGATGTCTCACCATGGAATAGCAGAGGGGAGCCTAATGGCATACGTCAATACACTTAATGAAAAATGAGTGGCTCATTATACATATATAAAATTATATCTTACCTTCAGAGCTATAGCACAATTCGCTATAGAATGCATTACTCTTGTCCGTCTGCCGGTCCACAGCCGTACTGATTCAGTTTTATCTTGTTCTGAAGCTAGCACACCAGAGCCATCCTCCATCATCCCCTCACTGAGATTTGAGAGCATCTGTTGAAGTAAATTTTGCAATAAAACATGTGACATTTTTGCTGCATCAATTAACAACATGTACCTATTAATCTTTAATATTAATGACTAGCCTTTCAGACCAACATTCAGCAGTCATGATAGCTGAGCCAAAGATTGTAAATGAAATTCCCAATATAGATACATATTTGTGTGGTGAGCTTATGCTCACAACAATATTTATTCTTTCTTGTATACATATGTAACATCACGCCTGTAATCCTCGAAGAGGTAGGCGGAGGAATGTATTACACTCCCATGTTTCATCGTTACACATAACTGCTTTTGTATGCATGTATTTGTAAATAAATGTATACAAACATATTTATTAATTTCTCATTAGGATCTAGTTCTGTCTACTTTGAGACTGTTTAGTATCTGACCATATTTACATAGTATTTGTAATGGTAGAAAGTAATAACTGAAATCGGTCACATAATCTACAAAGTCATATAAAGAAATGTGTCAAACAAGCACATCCTAAAAATTATAAAAAGGGCACTAACAGTGATTTCGCAATAAGCCCTTTTTCATGTTCTTATTACCTCCATTAACGTGATAAACTAAGACCTTCATAAGGAGTGGCGACTTCAATTCGCCATGGAATTTGAAATGGATTGACTATGGCCTACTAATGAAAAAAATGTTATTTCACTACCACTAGGATTTATATTTGTTTCTGGGTATATCTGCTCACCATATAACAGTGTCCCGGAATGTACAGAACTAAATTCCAATATTATATGTTATTATGAAATTATAATCGCAATTTCATATTTCAATAACCTGTAAACATGGATTGTACTACACTTCCTCTGTCTACCTCTTCGGAGATTACAGGCGCAATGTTACGTTTTTATAAACATAATTATTTGACGCTTACGTAACGTCACGCCTGTAATCCCCAAAGAGGTAGGCAGAGCAGATTAGTACACCCACGTTTCACCAGTGTTTACATCCCAATATAGAATAAGTGGTAAGTCTATTATTTGATGATGAATAATAAAATAATAGTATTATTTTTTAATTGATAGTGAGAAATTGCCTTTAACGCCATCTAGTGTCAAGTAGTTCTAATCGTTAAATTATAATATGACACGTTGTACCTTATCTATGACAGCCAACATGGTATACAATCTGTCCATAGCTTCTTCGGCTTTGCCCACGTGTCCCGGCAGCTCAGCTATTAACAGCCGAAAAGAGAACGGTGCCATGGAGCCGGTTCGATCCCCATACGTCTCCGGGTAAAACTGAAAAAAGTAACACAATTCATAAATATTATTTTATTTGGCAGCATGGCATTTTATAGTCCAACCTGGAGCACATTAAACAAGACTCTTTACACTTAAATGTGAAATGCTTTGAATAGATGAATTTAATAATCACTAAAAAACAGAAGAGGCACAGCCGGTGTGTAAAGATAGAGATTTTTGGCACTCTGTGATACCTGTCTATCCGGTAGGGGACCTGGCGTGATAATATGTATGTATGTACTAAAAAACATCACAAAGATCCAACAGTGATTTATTGCATTTCATAGACATTTCCTTTATCATTTAATTTTCCATCCTCGTTTATACATTTTTTATTGATTTACATTGCAAACCTATTCAAATATACATTTAAGTAAATAAATTATGTTCATGTTATTTGAATGAGGCAGTCAACATTAAAAGGATTGTGTTCAATTTTATTAAAATGAACATTACCTTATTTGTCATTATTAATTCTCTACAACGTCATAATATGCTCTTCTGACTAAAAATATTTATACTAGTCTCCAAATCACATTCACTCTTTATCTGATAATGGAGCCACGCAGGAGGACTATTGTCTAATTTTCTTTATATACAAAACTTAAAAACCTGGTAGAACATGTCCGGCTTGGACAAATCGCCGAAAGGCTCGGCCTCCTTCAACAGCGGCTCATGCAGCTTGAGGCGCACCATGACCGCGAAGCGCGTCAGCCAGTTCTGCAGCGAGCGCGGCGTGTGCTTCGACGGCCGGTGCATGCGGCCGGGGCCTGCGCCGGGAAACACTTATAAATACTTATGTACATGTATATAGACATCTAAGTTACATTAATAATACCACATTTTTTTTTAATGGGACATCTCCACACACGGCCGTCTGATCCCAAAGTAAGCATCAAGAGAGCTTGTGTTACGGTAACCAGACGGCTGATAAAC
>DVPD01000693.1:0-10633 GCA_018237605.1 Apyrrothrix (Melanopyge) sp. n. Burns01
GTGATGTTACGTTTTTTAACATGAAAGATGCAATAGAACATTCTAGAACAGAGCACTGGCAAATCGTTTTGTTTGTTACGATTGTTGATCATAAATATTCCAACGTAATGAGCGGGAAAATTGCATTCACGATAGAGTGGCCACGGTTGTAAAATCAATACATATGTAAGTACGTAGTAATCTACTGATTTTACCACCGCGGTTGTTGAGTGAGCAGTTCCTATTGATTATTTCATCATTCATACATTTGTATGACGAAAAGGTGAATAAAAATAATACATTTGTATGGTGATATTATCAACAAACGGTCCATCTATCGTTTTATCAGTGTTGCTATAAATAAAGAGGGGGACGACTGCTATCAATCACAGCACTTGTTTTAAGGAAGTAGTAAGTATCTGAGAGATATGATTAGGAGGCCAGTTTCTCGATACTGTATATATTTGACAGCCCTAAAATGCCCATCAATTATATATCATGTATATTTTTATGCCATGGATATTAAATAATAACTTAACAACATGGATGTATTTCCACGAAGGGATTAACAAAGTGCTTCCACTTTTCACTATATTATACGTAAAAAAAAACTAACATCACGCCTGTAATCCCCTAAGAGGTAGGTTCAGGAGTGTAGTGAACTTCCATGTTTCACCATTTATGTTTACGTCCCACCATGGAATAGGGGGTGAGCTTACTGCCACACACTGGGCACAAATTGAGACTACGAGCCGGTTCTAAGTTAAAAAAATCCAATAGTACCCAACCCGAGATTTGAACTCAGGACCACCCAATCAGCAGTCGCGCTTGCAACCACGCTAGCAACGCAGCAGTCAATAATACTTTATACTTAAGTGTATTTCGAAGGGGCAATTGCCACCATACTCAATTATCGATTGTAAATTGGGTCACATGCCGCTACCGTGCCAATGGCGCACGTGTAGCGGTCGCTTGTTTACTTGGAGCAGTACTTGGCATCGCTACAACAATGCCACGGAAAGCGAAAAGCTCCTTACGATATTTATGTCTGTTGGATACTCGTTTTAATTTTTGCGAATAGAATTTTCTTCAATTTTCGTATCAAATCGAACAGTGAGACAAGTATATTTGCTTCTATTGCTATAGCGACGTGTTGCTTGGAAGAGCACTCTACAGATTACTATTAGTTAACAGTATTAACTTTATTATTAGTTAACAGTAGTTATTAACAGTATTATACTTGTTAGGTTACTTATTCTTATACTTATGTTGTTTTATAGTGCTAGTAAAGCCGGGGTCCATTCATTGGAAATGCAGAGCGAGCGTGTAAACACTAAGCCACGAGACAAAAAACAAGTAATAACATTCAAACGTCTTCCTAACTATAATTTCTGGTTAAAATTCCTAGTATCGACTCGGAGTCTGGTGTAACGTGAGAGTTTACTGCACTCCTCTGCCTACCTCTTCGAGGTTCACAGATGATGCGTGATATTACGTTTTTTATTACATAAAAATTGTATTGACACAAAAACCTAACAGTGAAATGATTATTGACATTGTAAAACTAACACCCGCCTTTTATACGTTTTTTTTTTAAATTACGTGACAGACCGGCATTTGGCCGTGACACCGTCTGATGAAAAACGAACATGTACTGGAACATGAACAACAAATATATTAATAATGATTACAAAAATGACTTCTATTGTTTCTTTAATTTCAGGTAACTGGTTTGTTGACGCAAACTTTGTATTAAGCGATGCTTTCCACGAAATCACAGTTAGATAGATGGTGTTGTAAAAACTGAACAACGAAAACATTGTGTTCTTTTCAATAGTGTAAGTTACGACAACTGATATTCAAATGTTGTTCTAAATTTAAATTCCACACTGACCACGATATAGAAAAGACCTTATTCTTTTGACCTTATTCTTTTGACCTTATTCTTTTGACCTTATTCTTTGGACCTTATTCTTTTGACCTTATGCTTTTGACCTTATTCTTTTGACCTTATTCTTTTGACCTTATTCTTTTGACCTTATTCTTTTGACCTTATTCTTTTGACCTTATTCTTTTCACCTTATATTTTGACCTTATTATTTTTACCTTATTCTTTTCACCTTATTCTTTTGCATCTCTTACCCGGTGGATCTGGTGAGTCGAGCGAGGATCAGCCTCTTCTGGTCTGGGCTCATCTTGGTCACGTTGGGCGGCTCCATGCGCTGCCGAATCCAGTTGCACTGCTCCAGCGAGTTGATAAACATGAACTCGATACCAATGTTGTTGCAGTACGCCTGCTCCAAGCGCGTGAGGATTTCCCTACAAAAGAATTTCAATTAATTCATTCTCGACCAGTCAACCAAATCATGATATTTAATAATCAGTAATGAATTGCTGTAGAGAATTTATTAATGGCGATGATAAAACGAGTTGACCACTTCTCTCGTCTTGCAATTGAAACTGTTCATAGACGAGGGTGACCAGCTACCATCAGGCGTGGTAGCTGCGTGGTGATGGTACAAATTTAAATCAAACTATATTTATATACAATCAAAATTATTATTACCTAAGCGGTAAAGCTTTCTCCTTTTCGCCGATGAAAGTGGTGGAGGGTAGTTTGAACACCCTGTCCATGTCGGCTTCATCTAGAACATACGGTGATTTATAAGAGTAGGAAGGTCAGATCTAATTATAATAAATGAGCCATTACATAGAGACATCGGATTTGAGAGAAGTTCAGATAATTGAGAACAATGGCGGAAGCAAAGGTAGATAGAGAAGCACGAAAAAAGCATAATTAAAATTGAATGTATCATATCCCTTTACTAGTACTGATTACACCAGAATATGAGCCTACGTGAGACAATACAGTAAAATAGTACAAAATCCAATTAAATATCTACAATTAGCCATAATAAAAAGCCCGCAAGTCTAATACCACCAATATATTATATACATAGGTATGCCATGTTGAATGTTAAATAAATATTGTTACATCCAAAATTTACACAATCCAATAGTGCATATTATCCATATTGTTTAATCCAAGCGTCCACATGGATACTCTGTATATAAACGGTACAGCAATATAGTTCGTTGGCCACAATCCAAGACAGGAATCCACTATGAGTACTATAAATATAGATTTGAAGGTCATCGGATAAATCGCTTACATTTAGCACTCGCGATGTATGTATAACAAATATATACAAACAATTCAGTAATAATACAACATATTAATTCCATATTGTTAAGTGTCATGCAATAAAAACATATCACTAATGATTATTTCCTCGCAAGAGTCATGCAAAAATCACGACATCAAACAGCCCATCCACGTATCGAAGTCGAAACTAAGGATCGACCTCACTCCATGCTTTATGTAATATGTGTGATTACTATGAGATATATGAGAAAACATCGAATATGGTAAATGGCGTGCGAGCCGGAGGACAATGTGCGTTACATCACTTCGGTGTTTTGTAGTTATGGCGCTCAGTCACATACTATGCGTACAAAAATAACGACGGACGAATAAAACGTAAAATGTAAAACGGCAACAGAAAAAGAAAACACGACACGCATTCGCTTCAACGTTGCTTCGCTTCGGCGATATCGTTTCGTTAACGCTTCGATAACGCTGTTATATCGTTTCGATATCGCTTCGATATCGTGCCGATATCGCTTCGATATCGTGCCGATATCGCTGCGATATCGTGCCGATATCGCTGCGATATCGTGCCGATATCGCTTCGATATCGTGCCGATATCGTTTCGATATAGCTTCGTTGTCTACACACATACTGTATCGCCATAACTACGCATGAGAGACGTCGGAGCGGCCAGGGTGCTTGCTATGCAGGTTTCTCTCTATTTCTCCTTACCGAACCTGTAGCTGTTGTGTATCACCTCCCGCGGGTTTTTACCGTCCAAATCGTAGTTTGCTATTTCCAACGGGTCGAGGTTCGCTATATGATGTCCTCGGATCTGTTTTTTTTATACTCGTTTAGTAAAAATATGCACGACGTTTTAATTGATGTTAGGCACTAACATAAGTCACATACAAAGCGTAAATTAGAAAAACAAATTAATAATAATAATTTTAAAACATCCATTTGTATGTTACAAGTTGGTTATACTCTCTCGCGTCATTCATTCGTGTTAATAAAGTATTATGCACATTTCTATGTATCACACTTGCTTGCAACACTGTTATGGTAAGAAACTAGAGTAAAAGGATTGTGGTTATCATTGCCTTAAATTTTATCTTGTGAACAAATAAAATGTACTCAGCAGACGCTGACCTGTTCAATGATATGCATAAAATCAAAACAAAATAAGCGTGCCTAATGTCCGATTAATTAATCACAAATTTGTGACCAAATGAACAAACGGATAAAAATATTCATAAAATATCATATTCTCCCTTAACTAATTAAATACTCGACCAATATTATAACATTTAAATTCATTTTGAACTTCACTATATACAATAGAGCCAAAAATGGATAAAACGTCATAGTTGTCGACACGACATGATGTATACGTAATATGTTAGTATAAACAACATCAGTATAAACAAATTCAGATGTGAAAATAATCACACCTAAATAAGCATACAAATTTTCACAGACATCTCTCCATATGGATAATATCCGTATAATGTAAACAGTGGAATTTAACTTACTAGTTTGCATACAAACTCTCACAAGAACATACAACTGTACCAGGGATAACAATGACATTAACAACAGGTATAACAAAGACATTAACTTCATTAATAATAAACATATTATAGATATTTAGCTCTAGTAAAGGAATATGATCGTAAATACAAGCACGTAGAAAAATAAAAGCACAAACGAAATCGCTAATATCTATTAATTAACATTTTAAATTTTACGTTAGTCACAAACGATAACAATTGTATAACAATGTTATACATCAATATGCGTAATGTTGTTATATTAGAATGTGTGACGGAGCAATAAACTGACCGAATATCAAAAAGCTAGTCTCAAATCAAATATAATATGTTAGCTGGTTTATGTCATCGCAATCATATACCGAAGCGATATAGCAAATCAAAAATAAGGTTATAAACATTTCAAAATATATAAACTAAAAATAGAAACGGAAGCTATAACGTCGGTGCAAATTTAACTTTTATCTGAAAATAAACTAAACAGATACAATCCCAAGCACCGCTGTTGGAAATAGGAATTAAGAACATAAATAAATACTATAATACATTAGACAGCCATACACCTTATAAAGCGAATAATTTACGCTACGCCCTCTACTAGGTAGTCGACGTGCCCTGAACAACGTCATGGAGTGGTACCACCTGAACAAACAAGTACGGTCAAATCGGAGAACAGCCAGTGCTACCAAAGCAATAAGAAAATTCAGTTTTTTTTTTTTAATTTCAACAGGAAGAATAAAGGTTTCCATCAAGACCATGACCTTGAAATTTTAACAAAAATGAAACGGGAAATTCTCGCGTCCTTATGGCCATCCGCACCAGATGTCAGATTTAAAAAAAGAATTTGTTTTACATTCTGTTAAAGCACAGTCGATAAAGTGTGCCGATAAATCTGCTGATAACAGATGCATTTCAACGGTTGATATATTGAGTGTCAGAATTTGAAAGTAGATATATACCTTCTATTGGTATATCCTTATCAATCTCATATTGGACTTTTAATTTACCAAAAAAAAATCCATAGATATTGCGTTAAAAATCGTCTGAAACAGACGCATAGGCCATTGATGCTGAGATACATATATACGTGTAATATATATTTTTGTATAGAAAAGCCAATTTGTCAAGTGCCAGTCCCGCTCAAGTCCCGCTAACGTCAATGGTAGAGGGAGTCCATACCGAATCGCACGTGCTGTCTAATGACCGCCTCGCTAGCGAAGGCCCGCAGGCCGCCGTGCCACTCGCCGCTCGACACCGGGTCCCCGGTCGAGATCCCCAGCGGGTCTAGATTCGCGACGAGGTGACCCCGCGACTAAACCGCACCAAACAATCCATCACATTATTCACCCTAGCTGGCTCACTCACCGTTCATGTTAATAAGAGAGTAAGGAAGAGATGCAATTATTACAATCCGTCAACGAGAGGCTCCGTCTGCCGCTACCCCCACATTGCAACTTCTACCGTATAAGCGTATAAAAATATAAATTATCTAGTCGAAAAGAAAACATGTTGAGACTAGCGATTCTAACAAATCGGTCGAGAACGGTTAGTTTTGAGACGAAAATGTTTTGAGAGTGTTCAGATAGAGCGTCATAAATCCGGTTAACACGTAAATGAAAATGACGTAATGTAATGTAATGCGGGCTAGTAATATGCACTCGGGCAATTAATTTATTTTATTTTCTAATATATAGGTAACTGTCTCAAAAAACCACTACAGCAAACAAATTAATTGATTGTAATGCGAATATTATCACATACATGCATAAATATTTATTATGCAGAGGTACTTCTGTTATCCTCGCAATTCGTTCCACTTTTATCAATATCATTATATGGTGTAACAAAATATAAGATGAGATGGCAATAGTGTCTACAGTATGAGAAACAAATGCAATCGTCTACTCGTATACAAAATACAACCACTGAAGTGTAGAACCATCGATTAGTTGGCGATCAATGCATGTAATAATATCGCTGTGATACATAAACACGTGACACGCAAAACAAGTTCCTCAGCTGGGCAACCGAACGGGGGTCGGCGGTACGGTGGCGCGGGCGGCCGCCGCCGGGGCCCCGGAGCAGTGACACGGTTCGTTAGCCGCTGCGTACCGAAATTGAAATATTTCCTCATGATGAGCTCGGAGCGGGGCGCGCGCATGCCCAGTTCGGGCAGGTTGGCCGTCGTGATGCCGAGCGGGTCCACGTCGGCCGCCAAGTGACCGCGAGCCTGCCACCACGCGCCAACCACTTCACATTACGCCCGCACACTCACCACGACCCAGCGACACTTACATAAAATCTCTTTAACCAACATCTCACGTAAAGATACAAACTAACTCGCTCTCAAATACACGTAGTTCAAACACAATGAAGTGGTAACTTAGCGTAATAAAATTCGTAGACAATTTAAAACGATTGAACCCCGTCGCTAGGTCGTGCCGTTCGATGCGGACGCGGTCTTAAAATAGAATCAACCGTATGACCAATCTGTTGCAATTTTGAGCAATTTGATATTAACATCCCAATAAAATGCCTCTCTGTTGTGATCACTTTCACAATACTAAATTCTGATTTCATAAAAATCTTATCATTAATCGAACGCATAATTTTAATAAAACCATCAGACCAATAATCGCATTAAAATTTTTCATTTTAACGTAAAAATGTCGTGTGCTCCGCGCGCCAATACATGTAAGTGCTATGCGGTAGATGAGTGTAATAATAATAATTATATGCAAATGAAAAGGTCCACGTTAAGCCCTCATCACTTATTAACATGTCCAATGGTAGGTACCAACATGTTATAGCAGTCTAAGAGTATTTCAACTTAAACATACCATGGAGCACACTCAATAAGAGAGACAAATCAACATAAAACACCAACACGTCACAAAAACAAAGCACAAAATAACAAACTAAATACATTTGGATCGCAAGCTGTGTTCTTGTGTTCATGTTAGACACTGGGTCAATGAATCGATCAAAGAATTGTCGTCATTATAAATTAGAGCAATAGGGTCAATTTTGTCTGGAACATTTTAATTCGTGTCTACTTAGCTGGCCTATGCAAAAACCTTCGGTTTCTGTGTAAGGTAACACTTATTAACATTAGATACATATGTAAGGTGTGCAAACAATAACGTATAATGTATATTTTCGGTGTAATTCGGGAGTGTTATCACCTGGTAACTCCTGATGATCGCCTGCACGGCCAGGTGGTCGTCGATTATCTTCTCGTTGATCGGTGATCCTGAGGGAATGATGCAATTAAACTCTTCACCCTCTTATCACCCCTCACGGGTTTCCTTCTCTCAGAAAGTTGGTAGAAGAAAGAAAGAGAACGAAAATAACTTACGACAACCTCAACAGTCTTAATCTACATAAATAACAATTTAACAACTACGTGCTCATTACCCTTATATTATGTTTTAAACAATTCGTTTCATTTCTCAATTCATATTGATTAGAATATTATTGTGATTCGTTATCTGATCGTCTTGCGCATCTGTCCCACTACCAAGCTAGCTATCTCGCTGTATTTTTGAAAAGTAGTTCATACAATGCAATATCTATCGATGACGAAAATAAAAAAAAATATTAGAAAGTGTTTTTTTCCATTTATTTGTATTAAAACCATTGCGAAATTCTTAATGCTTATGTGTAAAAAATATTCGTAGTAAGTCATCATACAAAAACTGGAGAAGTCTGGTATATATTAGCACCAATTTAAATTGTGGACATGAAGAGTTACCACCTGGCGGGTGGATCACGAACTAACTTGCTAAGTACTAGTATAATCCAATCCAACAGTGCTGTAAACATGCACATTCTCAAGTGCACGTTTCAACATTCAAGTTGATAATAAGATTTTAAGACGTCCCGTGATAATAAGATGTTGAGTATTATACCTTCACGCCTTAGGGCTTAAACACACTGGGTAGTCTGCCAACGCGAATGATATCAACGTGTCAATAATAGTTCAACCGAATCACTGATGACATAAAAGAATCTGCCGTATTCTCCCCGTACTGCGGATTGCCGAAGGTACTGGCAGTTATTCCTTGTGTAAACGATCAAGACACTAAATTCAGGTATGAATTGTCATATTGCACTGTGGGAGGGAATGATTTGTGAAATGATTTAAAATACTCTAAAAAAATTATAAGTCTGTCTGTCTACTTAGAGAACTGGAGTTTCATTATTTTCCTAAAAAAAGGTTAGTAGACAATTTATTGTTATTACCCTGATGGCTCGTGTTTAACGTGATGTACAATTAAGTGTTTTTGTATTGTACTGTATTGGAAATGAATATTTTGAGTACGTGTCCACCCAGTATGAATGAGCCCTTACGCGATGCGTTTGTGCTAATTAGGTAAATTTGACCAATTTCTTTATTTCCTTCGCTTCATTCGTTACATCATTCATATTATCATTCCATGTGATAATGAGTACAATTAAAATTGACTCGAGATCGATGCCAGAGTCGAAAGCTAAGCGAATTTGATATAAAATTATATAAACACATCATCCCTTTGGTCAAAGAATAATAATTGAATAATAATAATAATTGAACACCAAATTCAATTGTTCTTGAAACATGCACTCGTTATAATTAAAAAAATAAGCTGATGGCGTATTTCTAATATATGTATTGTACAATTATTTAAATTACAAACAATTATTTTAAATTAACAATTCGAAAATCGAAGTCGTAATTTAGTGTCCTACTGTAATACTAACATATAACAATTGTACAATAAAAGTTGAAATTATTAGAATTACAGATTTTTAACTTTAATATCGTATCCACTGTTATTTTCAAAGTATATCTTCGAAAGGCATTAGAATAACAGCAGTACGTGTTTTCGTCAAGAGAATATCTCTAACAAAATCGTTTGAAAGAAATAATAAGCAAATTTTGGAGGTAAATATGTGTGAAGTTCTTATAAAATGACAGTAGACAAAATCATAGATATAGTGAAGATATAGATAGAAAGATAGATAGATAAAATCATAAACTCATAATTTTAACAATATAAAAACAAGGGTCAAACTGTTGGACAAAGTATTGTCACGTACTGTGTGTAGGTGACAATACTTTGTCAACACTTCGTTTTTGTAGGTGTAGTCTCACCTGCCGCTATGGAGGGCATGCCGCCGCCGGCCGGCACCAGCGAGGTGAGCGGCACCTCGTGCTTGGAGTAGGGCGCGAGGTTGGGCGGCGCGGTGTAGGCCACGCCGGGCTGCGCCCCCGCGGTCGCGTTGCGGAAGAACGCGTCCCACGACTTGAAACAAACACCACTCACACTCGTTACTGAACTTCGCGAGTTTTTTTTTTTCGGGTTTCAGGACTTTTCATTTTCATGGAGACAATTGTTGCTTTTAATAGAATTAAACTAAAAAAATTAGATAAAAAGCACAAATGAAATAAGATAGTAAAAGTACACTGATATAATTGAATAAAACTGATAAAAAGTATTTTTTTTTGTTTTATAATTTTACTTTAATAATTCAATATGTACTAATATTTCGCAAGAGAACACATAATGAAATCATTTATTCATACAACGTAAAAGTAAAATCAGACAAATATGTTTTAATCAGCAATATGTTCTACAAAATTGCCAAGTGTTTGAACACTTTGGACCCGAGCTCCTAATTTTTTACAAGTGAATTGACCGCGAACTGACCGTGAATTTATTACACGCCCGACATAAGATCAGAAGACAAAAATAACATTAAAATATATAAATGTATATTTTCTATATATTTATTTACTTATTTAAACGTAACATCACGTCTGTAATGACCGAAGAGGTAGGCAGAGAAGTGCAGTACACTTCCACGTTTCACCACACACATTTACGATCCACTATGGAATAGGTGGTGAGCATTTTCATACACCGGATAGCAGTACAGACACCAAACCATAACTAGAAAATCTAA
>DVPD01000694.1:0-10630 GCA_018237605.1 Apyrrothrix (Melanopyge) sp. n. Burns01
TTATAAAACCACAATTTAATTTTGAACAAGCTTGAGCTACCGTGATCTGCATTTAGTAACCGCAATTAAGACATAGTGGTTACTAACTAAATGAAAATTATACAAATGTATTAAAATCGCAACGCAATCCGCTCGGTAAGCGGATTGCACTACGGTTAATTTTAAAGTTATATATATGTATCTTACTTAGGCATGTACTTATCGGGCGCATAATAAACAATTCCAGAACAAAAACATTACATCCACAAATAAAATAAAAAATTGCCATCATAATAGAATCAGCCGAATGTGTGAAAATAAATTGACAACTCGATTAACAACTCAATCATAAGCCGTTAAGCGCACGTGGCCGAAATGCTAATTTAACGGATTTAACCGTTTTAACACGTTAAACTCTTTCGACCATTCCGCGCACGTAACTCGACATTCAAAAGCAACGTTTTCCGCCTATTATAATTTGCACCAAAATCAAATGAAGGTATGCACGTGCTTAAACGATGAGATAAGTGTAATATTTCTTTTAATATTGGGGTCTTTAAGCAAGCGTCAGTGGGCAAAAGTGAGGTGGCAGATCTTACTCATTAATGATGTTATGTGATAGTTACGAAGTAATCGCGTACAGAAACTCAATCGAAGTGATGTATTAGAGCAATAAACTCATATTGTGCTAACGATGATTTACCGTTTATTTGTGGAAAGGAATTTTTTAAATGATCGATGAGACAATTTGAACGAATATTTTCACATTTTGCATAATACCGGCGTAGTGCTTTTTTGAAAACATGTATATGATGCATATGTACCAATTTTAAATTTCAGCTCACATTTTATTTACATCTCGTAGGTACACATTTTTCTATATCACGTATTACGTAGGTATTATCTTCCTTTTATATAGAGATCGCTTGTTAGCGATAAGACCGCCTGTTGTATATTTAGGCTAAATTTGTATTATCTCTATTTTGCTATATGTTGGTAGATAATAATAATATTCTATTGTATTGTATCTGTTATAAGTAGGACAATAAAGCACAATGAGACATATTTTTATTGAAAATTAAATAAACATTTACGAGTATTATTATATGGCACACGAGGTTAACCTTTTCGAATAACATTTATTTTATTTTGAAGATAATTTAATGAAGATAAGCTCTCTCTTTTATAGTATATTATTTGGACGCATAGATTAGGACATAATGTACAAACCGCACTTTGCACCTACCAGTGTGTTTTCATATTGTTTACAATCCTCCAGGTGTTGAGTGGTGGAGAATACCACTTGGCATTCAGTTTACTCTTTGTGCTGCCTGTTATGGTGTACAATAAAGACTGAATAATTAAATATAATAAATAATAATTCAGCACCGCTCTGCAGTCTGTGTCTATAGTACTTACGTACCTATTAGACGTATATAAAACTAATCCGTGACGCACGCACGCGCCCGTACTACACGGTAACTAATCTGAAAAATTTTCTTTCTCCTCCCGATACTTTTTATCAATTCACTGCTAGAGACAGCTCTTCTCTCATAATAAGAGGGTTAAGGCCTTAGTTTGCCACGCTGGCCAAGTGCACTAGTTTGCAGACTTCACACGCCTTAGAGAACATTTTTTTTACAAACTCTAAAGTGTGTAAGTTTGAAATATATAACTAAAAATATTGGTAATGTTGAAGTACTGTGAGTTATCTATTTGTGACTTATTTTAAATTATACGTGGCTTGAACCACGGCGCTCTGTTTGTAATATTATAAAACAAATTTTTTTTTGTTTGATTGTCCGACCAACCGAATATTAAATGATATTCAGACATAAGTAAGTCTCCCTAAAAGAAGTAATATATTCCCAGTATACAAAGCTACCCAAAATGATATAACAGTCAAACTTTATCGAAATAAATCCGAATATCAATAATGAAGTACGATGGCACACGTTCTCACGCCGCCACCCCTGTTAAATGGGACTTTCATTATCATAATCTTAATCCCGTATTGTGCTTCAGGGTTGCAGGAATAACAGGACAATGGAGTGTAAACATATGTCACTGATATGTTTAATAACATTTCTAAGCTATTTTTATATGATGTGATTCTGTAGAACATACAGCATAACGTGGGATTAATAAAACGTGAAAAATATTCGATCGCAAAATATCGAATTTAACATGATATTGAAAGTTAACTTTAAGAAGAGAAACACGCTAAAAGCGATCGAGCCATTTTATGTATTTTGAGAATCTAACCTGTTAAGGTTCAACAATATCTTGGTTTCCACATAATTAACAAATACAGGAATTTAGTTTTTTACTACTTACGGTATATTTTTTTCTTACCAGAATGTAATCGGTATTTTATGAATATTAAATTTTGCTGAACAGATTTGATAATAATATTGTACTATAAAATGGGTAAACATAAGATGCAGAGACGATAAATAGACGTTAATTGCATACTCCGATTGATAAAACAATTTAAATGCTTAGGATCTTCAAATTCCTTAACAGCAGTAATTTCCCTAACTGAGTTCTGACCGAAACTTTAAGCCGAATCGAATTTATTGAGAAGCGCTAAGTCAAACTGAAGTTGGTTCCATTGGAGGTTCTAATCGAATCGCGCCGATCGAGTTCGATTGCTTACACGCATTGTGCGCTTAGTTCCGATTAAATAGTCTTGATAAGATACAATGACTTGGTCTTTGAATGGTCTGGAACACTGGGAATCGGCGTGGATAGATAACAATAAGGATCTGTACCGCGTGAATCAATTGCGTACTTAATTAACGCAGCTATAGTAATGCGGCATTAAACTGATTGCATGTTAGATGATTACGGCCGCCAAGAGACATCAGTAATATCAGTGCTGCGAATGCACTTTCGGCTTTAAAACAGAACCTGGGTACATCATACTTCAGGTATTTCATTTCATATATTGCACATAGCGATTATAGAACAGTTTTGTTCATATACTTCTTTACATGTCACGGATTTAGTAAAAATAGGAAACTGGAACATTGGAAGTATTGAAAAACCAAGGTGTCCTACTTTCAAATGTGTATACAGCTGATGATGGCAATCAGACTACTGCTATTTAACGGCTGATATACTCGGACATACGGCAGCGACACCTTTACTAAAATTGTTTAAAAATGATACATAAAACCATTTACATATTTTTACTCTGCCGGAAGTCAAACTTTACCGTTAATGATAATGATAGCATACACTGTTCAAAAGAGCATACATTGTTCAAAAGAGAACGGGCATTTAGTTCCTTTAGGTTTTATAATTCGCATACCTAGTCAAGACAACACAAAGAAAACCACAACACGTTATTTTGAAATTCACTAAATGTATGATTCCAGTTAGCTGGTTGTTATGGCTGCTTGCAAAGTTTAAATATACCAAAAATATAACACAAAAAATACCGAACACTGGCTTCGCAGTGGTAAATGCGAAGTTTTGAATGCAAATTTCTATTTGGATTTATAATATGTACATATGTAAATTTACCAGCAAACCCATAATCAATTCCCATGATGTACCAATTAATCAGATATTTGAAACAATATCCCCGGGGAATATATCGGTTTTCCTATGTTACGAATTTGGTTCGTATTATTACGAATAAGTACGACAATTTGACGCTTACACGAGCAAAAATTTAAACTTAAATACTTTGTTATTTATAGATATTATATTAATATATTTGGTCTGAATGTTTAAAGTGAATTTCTTTGCGGACATGATAAGAAGTATGAAACATTACGAACAATTCAAATCACGCGAGGAGTAAGGCGAAAAGGTTGTAAACGCCGTGCAGAACGCACGACTTACGCGTTTGATTGAATTGCAGTGGATGCCACAAAATTACTTTTGAATAATTGTTTTTTTACTGTTATCTGACGCGGTATATTCGATCCGTGTATCGGTTTTGCAGTATGATTACACAATTGATTATATTTTTATTTATTTCTCGTATAAAAATTAACCTGAAGCTGCTGAACTGAACCGGCTATTCATTATTTGTTCAATAAGTATACATATACAAGTAATTTTTTTATTGAAAAGTTAAGAAGTTTTAGGCACGATATATTGACGGTAATTGTTATAGTTTGTATGTAAACCTTACAACGCAAGCTTAGCATGGGCTGGGACCTCGACATGAAAATTTTTTTATAAAGCAAAAGAAACTGATAATAGCCATTGTTAAGCAACAATTTTATCTTGTTTCGCTTCGTTATAAATAAATACAGAAGTATTACTATTTGAAGTAAAGAAAAATATTTCTTTTTATAACAAACCTTCATTACAGCCCACCCGTAAACACTTTTCCTACTGTCACTAACAGTTTACAAGAATACAATCTTTAGAAGCGGTCGCCCCTTGCTCAAATAAAATGTTCAGTTATCAATTCCCTATATCGCTAGATGAGTTTCGAAACGATGCCAATACTGCGTCCTCTGCGCCTTCAATTCTTAGTGAAGAGGTTCAAGTTGTAATTTGCTAGCGATTTTTGTGTTTTTTTTATGGTAACTATCAAATACATTGTCATGCATGGATTGTGCTAAATATACGAGTAGCTATTTTCTATGTTAAGCCCCGTTACGCAATGTTACTCCTGAGAATTGGAAAATGTCTCGGGATTTTATACATCCTCTTACAATACCTTTACACCAACAGTGTTGTCACTGAAGCTTTATAGTAGAAGCGAACGCAATGGTATTATTTTTGCACTGTTAATCTCCTGACAAGGCGATCAATCTTTTATGCGCTAACTATATTTCAACTGTATTTTTATGAAGCTCTATTTATGTGTATTTGATCGAACACGTCAACTGTTATCTATCTGATTTTATTTTCGCCTTTCATATCTTATCTATTACAGTGCGAATATAACATACGAGTATATTATACATACATTATTAAATATTATACATACATCAAGCGGTTCTTCTATGCAGTTTTATTCTGAATGAAGTCGAATTTACCTTTTTTTTAATTCTACAGTAATCCAAATTAACTTTTAGTGTCGTTCATTTGTTTGTTGTACGGGGCAAAAGTTATAACGCTTTATTCCGTTCAATCGGAAAACAAAATATTTCTGGTTACTATTATTGTTTAATATTTGTTAAAATAAATATATCTTCCGCTTATATCCTCTAACTTTCGCCCGAGCCTGAACCTTTAAGACGGTCATTTAGCCGTAATAATCGCCTAGTGTGGAGTGAAAAGAAACAAGAAAGGCCAGAGCTCTGTATTATCCATCTTACGTGTAATTGGAAGTCCAGTTGAAAAAACGGAAAAAGATTTGTGTGTTTCAAAAGTATTTTTCTTTGGATCTTCTCAGGGGATAGAAAATTGGCAAATATGTTTGTAAGGAACGTGACCATATTAGTGAAAAGGGTAATTAAATCAATATTTTCTACTCATGCAAGGGTCTGATGTGTCTGTCGACGAATTGCAGTTTGCGTGTAAGAGGGCGTGTAGATGAGCTCGAGTTACCCGACTTGTGCATACGCCTAATTACTTGCAAACAAGAGGATGTGTATTTAGTGAGTACGGATGATTTGTCATTTACCTTTTAGGATCTACGGTTAACCCGTAACATGTGATAGTGTCAATTGCCTTGATGTCACATAACGTAAATAGGTTATGGAAGCGAAGTGAATAGGTTTCGGTATAACTAGGGAGAAAGTTTCCTATATAACGTAGCAGTATCAGCAGGATGTTTAAAATGTAAGCCTTGTTTTAGATATTTTTCTGTTCATCCCAAGTGTTTCAGTTTGAATTAACCTCATTAAATAAATATTAAATAAATATCGGTTGGTACTGCATTACATCATTTGAGTAGAGAATCCCATATTTAATGAAATGACACAGTCATTTAACTACTCATCTAAAATCATGGTTCTAAGATGAGCCTCATAGGCGTTGCTGGCGTTGAAATATACGTTAACGTAACATCGGTGTAGGATCCGTCCGCGTTTCACCAGTTGTGTTATACGTCTCATCATGGAATGGGTGGTGAGCCTATTGCCTACACCGGGCATTCAGACTCCATACTATTACCAGGAATTAAAGAAAAATTATGAATTTGTATTAGCCTATTGCAACTTTCAGTAAGGAACATTACAATGGACAATAATCCAGCTTGGGGTGTTTACGTAGACGAATTCTGAGCGTAATGCTCTATTACATTCGTTTCTATGGTCAACAAAACGCAATGTATTATGAAATGAAATTGAGATAAATTGAATTGAAATGTGCACTGTATTGTGAAATAATATGCCTGTTAATATACCTCTATTAACATGTTTGAATGATGTGTGAAAAGTGTTTTAATATTTTTCGTTTTTTCTTTTCATGTTCATTATTATGATACACTTTTATTTGACCTTAGACTTTTACTTTTCCTACGAAAAAAGTGAGAGGAAACAACTTCGGGATATTATTACTAAAAGGCCTGGGAACGCATTTTTTGTGCGAAAACTTTTTGAATATGTAATCACTTGCTAAGTTACATTCAAATTTTCCGTAGGTAGAGGAGCTTTGACATTTTTGTCGCCGCTCTGAAGAGAACGTTCTTACAAGTTTTTAACATTGAAGTATGTTAAGAAATCATTCCAAATATTTACTTTTTAGTTTTATTGAATCTATATACCAAATCGTACTTACGTTCCTTTTTAAAAATTGTTCTGTCTAATGTCATACTATTATTTTTTTGCATAAAATGGCATTGCTTATATCAATGTCAATGTTAGTTAAATAAATTTGCGACGTTTTAACATACAACTTTTAACTCTCATATCACCCCTTTAGGATTTGAATAGAATTTAAAGTTTTCGTAGCAGAGGGCGTTCCGAATCGGTGTCTCGCGAATCAGTGAAGGAACTTCAGGCAGCAAATACCGGATTATGTTAATTTTCAAGCTTTTCTACATTCAAATCCGATCTTCGACTGTCTCAAGCGGGCGCAGGAGCGGGAGTTTTGCTTTACTTACGAAATGTTCGTCCTTACACAGCAGAGCACCTTATGTTTAAGAGATGATAGGATAATGTGATTGAATTGTGAAATGGAACAAACATTGGACCTATCCACTTACTACTTTCATTTATTTCAATATAATTAAATTAACAATGTGTGATTCAAACAATATTAAAAAAAAACTAAACTAATCGAATTACATCGAATTGTATGTACTCGTGTTTTACGTAGGAAGTCGAAAAATAAACTTTTATATTTACTTCCCTGTCAGAACAAACTACTAAAGATTATCTTGTAACATGAGTATAACATAATACATCTGTTGTTGTAAGACATCATTACAATATTTTGTTGTGTATTCCTGCCTAACTCAATTAAAAGCGCCGTTAAATTAAATTTTAATTCCAGAAAATATTGATTTGCTTAGTTGTTGTAAATTATATCTTACTAAAAAGTTTAGTGACCTAAAAGATATAGAGGCATAGATATACCCTCCGTCACCCAGGTTTAACCTCAATAGCTAGAGTACAAAAATGATTTCTGAATAGGAATACGATCGGAAGGAAATGAGGTACATATGCACTTATTTGCATACTTTGATGTAAATGAACAATCTTTACTATAAGTTCTTAAAATAGTCGCTAATGCTATATTAAGCACACACATTGTAACACTAATCGGTGATAGCAATTTTTCAAAAACAAATCATGGCATCTAGACATTACCACGACATTCGCAGCATAAACCGTCCATATACAAAATGCAGAACAGAACCATTTTACAAATTAATAAAATAAGTTCTTAATTCAAATTAATAAAACTGTCGATGTTCATCAATGTTGCTTTACAAAGTCCTAAGTAGTTCACAACTAACGACGTATGTCTCTATCAAGCCACAAAATTGCCTCAGCCGCCGCCAGCAAACAGTGGCAATCAGTAACTTGTGACAATCGCGCCACATATTTGCATTTGCGCCGCGCTGTATACCATAACATAGACAGCTATAGTTCTGCGTAAACTAATACTCTAAAATCATAGTCGCCATCTTTGCATACAACATTTAAGTAAATCATTTTCCAACCCTATGCTTGAAGGAATGGAAAGAAAAATTAAATAACGCTGACTAGTTGAAATAAGTAAATTCATTTACAGCCTACTATACTATGTATGTATATACTACACTCTTACACTGTTATGCAAAGTCGAAACAGGAAACTGACACACGAAAGCTCAAAATTGCCGTAGACTTTGTGTCGCAACTTGAAAATTACTCCATTGGACGATTTACTTTAGAACAAGTAGTTAACAACTCGTACATCAGAGAACTATGATTGCGGTGACGCCAGCAAACAGGAACAATCAGCGAAGTTATCTGTCACAGCGGCGCGTCATATTTGTATACATATATTTGAAACTCTGCGCCGATATAACATTCAAAGTACTAGTTCTACCACAATTTTGGGGAGATTTACTTTCAAAGGTCTTATTTTGTACATGTATATAGTATGTACCTGCAATACATTTATTTTGAAAATAATTTTATACCATTACAAAATCTGTCAACTGGAATACAACACTATAATAATGAACATAATTGAATCAACTATATAAACCCTTCTACATAATCTTTCTATATAAAACTATATAAACTATGACTGCCTCGTTGGTCAAGTGGTTGCAAGCGCGAGTGCCACTCGAGAGGTCTTTGGTTCAAATCCCGGGTCGAGTAGTATTGGATTTTTCTAAAATTAGAATTTATAGCATTGGCTCGGAGTCTGGATTTGTGCCCGGTGTGTGGCAATAGACTCACCACCTATTTCATAAAAAAAATAAAAACCAAGCTATTCCATAATGGGACCTAAACGTAACTGGTGAAACGTGGGATTATACTACAGTCTTCTGCCTAAGGTAGGGGATGACAGTCGTGACTTTACAATACATTAAATTAAATATTTTCATTGTTCTCTGCTAAAGTTAACTGGTATTATTAAATGTTTCGCATTGCGTGTTTTCAGTGACGCGTGTCACGAGGGCCACCCTTCGCGCATGCGGCGTCGGGTTCAAAATTAATAACTTTTAATTTAGCCAATCTGATACACGCTTGATGTTCTAGGTTACTCATTTATTAGTACTTTTTTTTATTCCGGATTGCATTAATTGTTGACATTTAGTATTTTTCCATACATACATTCATTGTTAAAATACATTGTGCCTAACACACGAAATGTCTTCCACGTCTATAGATTTTCATATCTAATGCCTCAGAAAAGTACACTGAACAGTATGGAATCATCTGCCCAGCTGACTATGCGCGGTTCGTTGGCGCTCTGTTTAACAATCTTAAAGGGTTGATCCATTATCGAATTGCCAAACGTAACAGTATGTTACACGATATTCCGTTGAATCACAGTCTCATTTTATTTTGTGCGTTCCCATGTATATTAACTTTTATACCTGTTTTGATTCTTTGTATAACTTCGTTATTCTGATTCTTCCGTAGATGAACTGCGTTTTCCTCACGAGTTTACTGGAATTATTGTTAGTAAAAATCAGCCGGGCTTACTTGTCAGTGGACAACCGACTTAATTCAAGCCGGACCGACATACGTTTCACATATTCGATTTGCTATACTCAATTGGATCGCAACTTGGACTCAAAGGCATTTTGTGCCTTTGTGTGATATTCCATTAAACTTAATAAAATACTTAGTGTAATAAAATTGACATTCTAAAAATTTTGTGGGGCTCAGATACCCGGTTATCAACTAAAGCAAATCATTCCCAGTGTTGTTATCAAAGTTGCCAACATTTTTTTGTGAGAACTGAGACATCAACGTCGGTATTATATATTTACCTACATATGTGTATTATATATTTTGCTCATTGTCTAGTTGATCTAGTGACTGCAAGTGCGACTGCTGATCAAAAAGTCCCGGATGCGATCCCTAGCTCGGGTAAACTATTATTGGGTTTTTTTGGCTTGTAATTCCCCGTAGTAGCACAAAATTTGGATTTGTATCCGGTGTATGGCAATGAGCATAGAGAAAATAAACTGTTTTACTATCCACTTCTGGGCACAAGTCTCTTTTGCCACTGCCAAAAGATTGAAACCATAATCCACAATGGTGCTCCAGAGCATATTGATGAAGATACTAAATATATTATTAACCAACCCGTCAGTTGACAGTTTTTAAGACGCCTTTAACATATCCGACGTAGTATAACGTCGACATTTAATTAGGTAATTATCGACTGGTCTGGTGCTCCAATAGTTAGTGAATCAGACAGCTGCGCCAAAGATCGTGCATGCAATTCCCACCTCAGGTGAATTTAAATGTGTAATGAACACACGTGTTCCTTCCGTATTTGCACGTTAAAAGTATGTGTAGATAGAAGTATGTTTTTATATTTCTCGCGTTGATAGAACTTGAGGTAGCCCACCTATGAATTCCATAGGGCCAGCTACAATGGATAGTATGAAAGAATCCTAGCTGCATCCAATCAATGAATGGAGTCTGGATTAGTTCCCGGTGTATGGCAATAGACCAATAGACCTATTCCATATTGGGACGTAAACGTAACTGGTGAAACGTGGGAGTGTAATACACTCCTCTGCCTACCTCTTCGGGGATTACAGACGTGATGTT
>DVPD01000695.1:0-10627 GCA_018237605.1 Apyrrothrix (Melanopyge) sp. n. Burns01
ATATTGGGACGTAAACGTAACTGGTGAATCGTGGGAGTGTACTATACACTCCTCTGCTTACCTCTTCGGGGATTACAGGCGTGATGTTACGTTTTATTCAATTGTATCTGCTAGGTATGTTTGTGTCATAACAATAAGACAAATGGATAAGTAAAGTTAAGCAAAGAAAGTTCAGTGGGCGTTGGTGATTTTCTTGTTTTGCAAGGCACGTTTAAAACTTTAAAGATAGCTTTAAAACATCTGATAAACTGATTGGCCACATCTGGCCAAATCATATTGTAACGGCGTGGTACGGTAGCTTTAGGCTTATAGCAGTTGTACACTGCACAATATATGACCCATTATCTATACAGTTTTTAGGGTTCGTTTTTTTAAATATTACAACTAGTCGTATATTAAAATGAGTGATTTTCGACAAAACCAAAAAATTGGCACTTAGGACTGTAATTAGATATTAGGGTTGTATAAAAATGTGAGTTCCTGAAAATAATGTACGAAAAAACGGACACGGCCATGGTCTATCAAATAATAATGAAAGTGACTTTAAGTTATTTAATATATAACAAAAACATATTTTAAGGTTCTGTCGTTAATGTGGAAATACCAGAACGGAACGCAAATGTCATCGAACTGCAAACCGTAGGGCTTGCTTTCCTAGCCGTATTTACTGGAAAACTTAAAAATATTCTATATTTACTCAAAATTATATTATAACCGCGCACAAATATTATTTGTTTTTTGTATGTTTATAGTGATTTTCTTAGAACTATTTACATTCATCCTTAATTCCATTGTATTGTTAAAATGTAAATATCATCGTTTTATAATTCCTTCCTAAAGTGTGTGTAACGGAGTGATGTATCCTGGCTGTCGTTGTGTTACAGTTAATTCACATATCGAAAGGAAGAAAATATTTGCGGTAAGTAGGGCTTGGTAGTACCAGTAAAAATGCTTACAACACACCAGTAACTAGCCAATGCTAATTGAACTACATTTTTCACGTACTCTCTCTGGAATCCATTTAGAATATAGACCAGAAAGGAGAAAGCCACACGTACATCGCCGTGGAATTACCAGTTTTGTGACCATTTGTGCCAACTCCTTGGATACAGATCCTTCAACAGCCGAATCATTGTGACATACATGCCCGCCATGGCCATCACAACACCATCCCTGGAGTAGTTTGGGAATGAACTTGTTACTGGTCACACTTTATTTTCTTTTAATGTGATATGTTCATGTTCAATAAGTAAAAACAAGGTAACAATACTGTCATTAGCTAGATAGCTGTGTGAGAGGTTAGTTTTGGGACTTGAAGTACACAAAAACATGAAATTTCAAATCAACTTCATAGTTAGCTATGACAGTCTGGATTGGTCAGCTTAAATTTATATGTAACAATATGCTTACAGTAGGGGGAACTAGTATTATACATACATGTTTTCAGTACCACATAAGTACACCATCCTAAGGGCTCATTCACATATTCCCTGCGTTCTCTCTGCACTCAACACTGTCCTGGAAGCTATTCTTGAGTTTTATTTGTTTGTCTATGAATGGAAGCTGATATTGTTTCAATGCTGAAAGTTCTGTGAGCAAGAACTGATTGTGGTGTCCTTTAATTGTCATAATTGTTTTCACATATATCAAATAGGTGAATAAATATATACATATATTGTCACACCTGTTACTCATGGTGGTAAATAAAGATTAAGGGTTTTACCTTGTCCACTTTCATCAGAGTTGTCTATGTCTAATTGGATTTTTCCAACATAGATTTTCTGGGCTTGAGTGTATGGCAATAGGCTCACAATCTATTCCGTAGTGAGACATAAATGTAACTGGGAGTGTACTACAGGCCTCTGCCTACCTCTTTAGAGATTACAGTTGTGATGTTACATTTTTTGTCTAATGATCATTCTTGCTTCTACATTACAGGTACTCATGAGTTGATCTCCTGATGTTGTAACATATGATATATACATCCTAACATATATTTGTCTATCATATATATTATGCAAATATATATTAGGATATGATAAATAATAACATTCTAGACCACCACTCTTTACCCAAGTCATTCTCTTGCATTTGATTATTGTGAAGTGTAGTCTATGATGGTAATATTTGTGAATTGATTATCAGAATATGGAGGCGTGTTGCTCGAGATTCACAGCAGCTGAAGGTGGCACCAGACTGGCAGCTGTGGCAGCTGAGAAGAACACACTTGCTGTGGAGTATTCATCTTTTGTTGCCACAAGACTGTTGCATGAGGATGCTTACAAGATCCGAGGGTATGATCTGTAAATTCTATATCTCATATCTATATCTGCTGGGAATGCACTCTATATCGATATTAGAAGCCTTATAATAACTGAACACAAATGTAAGTGGTGAAATATGGGAGTGTACTACACTTCTCTGCCTACCCTTCAGAAATTACAGGTGTTATGTTATCTTTGTGTAAATATGTATAAAATTACCATAATTGTAAGGCTAACAATTCGGGTGTTATGTGCATTAAATACATAATTCTAGCCTTGAATTATTTATCTATGCATTTTATATATGTATATTTTCCAGGCTACTGTCCAAAGGATACCAGCGATCGATATATGTGACCAGAGCATCCAGGGTGGCATGTGTTGCATATGATCTGCACATTCTGACTGATTTGATAGCTGTCAAAGCATTGGAATATGGTGACATGGAGGATTGGTGTCAGGAACTGGAGGAAAAACAAGTAAGTACCTCATGTGCATGCTTTTAATTTATTGGTAAAATATCTAGTAAATTGAATTTAGGACAAGAGTATAATTTTTGGCATATGACAGTAAGCTGTCAGTTTGAAATGTATTGGTAGGTGTTAATGTATGTTGATGGCAACCGATTTCCATCTGGCTGATAGGCATAGATCTTCAATGCAACTCTCACATCACTCCAACTGGAGGCCTGGAGCACTATCTATTGGATGTTTTCAATAGCCTTCTAGAGTAGAGCCTCATGTGAACTTTGTCAATTATTACTTAGTTTTAACATGTATCTCAGAAATGTAGGTAAAATTGCAATTTAGAGCTTCCAACAGATAATTATGGCAGCATTAGTTAGTTGGACCTACTGATTCAAATTTCCAACTATGTCACAGTATCAAATCTCAAACATCAAACCTCATCTCAAACATCAAAAACTAGCATTTTCATTTTGTTATAATTGAGTTTTGATTTTGGATATTCTATCGTTCTGTATAATATCTGTTTCTTTGATGGGCCATTGGTTCCGTGGTCAGTGTATCTGAGCCAAGCTGAATACTGAGCCAGTGGTTGTGGGTTCGATACCCGCCCAAGATAATTATTTGTGTGATGAATTCATGTAATTGCTTTTTGTTTGGGTGTAAAGAAATAATCTGTATAAGTTAATATTTCTATGTGCCTGTAAATATATATAAGTTTATCATGTGATTATGATTACACTCATACACACATATTTCTCACATACTCATACACAGCTTATTTTATGATTAGAATGGCTAGGTATTGAGATGTCCAGGGTATTATTATTATTATTTGCATTCCAGGTCCTGGTTTGTACATCACAGGTGTTCAAACAGATCCTCCAGGAGGCGATCCTGACGATACCACAGGTCAATGTACTAATTATTGACAGTTGTCATTTGATATTTGAAGATCACAACTTGCAATATGTAGGTACTTATATATATATTTTTTTGTGAAAACAGTACCAAACAAGTAGGCTTATTATTTAATCACTTCTACTATTATTGTATGTCACAGACTACTTTGACTGACTTCATGGACTTATGTTTGATCTGTGTATTTATCATGTAGCCTTAAATGCTTGCAAATATGGGAGTGCCCTGTATGGGTTGGGATACTCCACATGTCTTAGATACAGTTATGGCATGTGCTTAAAAGTGTGTTTCTTTACCATGTTTTTCTTCACGTGGCAGAAAATTTTGTTCATGCTTTGTAAGACTATAAAAATGTATTGTATTAAATATAATTGGCCTTTGGAATTGACATAATTTTTTTAATTTTTCATTCACAGATAATGACATGTTACAAACGATGTAAAGAATCAGAACAACCAAGAATCTTAGCTTTAACCTATCCTCTCTTTACTTCCGTTAAAGATTCCGAGCCAGATGCTGATGACAATGTGACAAGAAATGATTTACAAGACAATACAGAAAAGACAGCTACTAGTATTAATAATACGGGTAATAGTGTAAAAGACGGACAAGCAGATGGTGATGTTATACATAAAGATAAGAACAGAGAAGAAATTGCGATAGATGTAAGTGAAAGTGATGAGAAACATAAAATGAAGTGCGATATTGATATACCTAAGGCTGCTGATGATAGAATAAGTGAACTTTATGATAAGATAAATAGAGTTGATGAAGTCACACATAACAATGATAAGCAAGCTGAGGGAGTCGCCGGAAAGGAAAATTGTGTAGATTCAAGAGGAATGAATGACAAAGATGTGAATGTTGATTCCGTGGAGGCAACTGAATGCAAAGAAACAACTGAACAAAACGATGCGGACGTAAAACTTAGTGTAACAAAATCTTCTGATGATAGCAAAGATAATATATCAAAAGTTGTTGGCGAGAAAAAAGACACAAAAAAAACGAAAAGCGATGGTAAACAGGTTAAACATGGGGAAAAGTGTATTGAAACATTAGAAAATGCCACTGATGGGTCGAAAGACACGAAAAAATTAGCAAAATACATGACACGCGTTAGGAGTGAGGATTTGCTTGTGGGCGTGCAAGAGAATGTGGACGATTTCGAAATGTATCAGAAATTGGAGTGGAAGATTGAAGAATTGGAGCGGGCTCTGTGCTGCAAAATGGATCTAGCAGAAGATATCGATGGCGGTAAAAGGTAAGCAGTGAGGTTGGTTTTTAATTGTACTCTATTGTTTTTATTTGCATATATCTACAATAAATGTATTATTATACAGTTTATGGGAGGCCATGGTCAGAAGAACATACACTGTGAGTTGTGCAAACACCAATATGCTTCATTTACTCTGTTCTGTATTAAGACACACTGGGCCATGTGTGGTATAGACACTCTTATAGGCAACTTCACAACATACACCTGGAACAGATGACGGGCTCTACCTTCTGCTAGGGACACCGTCATTGTATCTCCGGTATCTGGCCATTAGGAATTTGTTCTCTATTGTTTTATAGTAGCTCATTGTTTTACCATTTCCATTCCAGGTTGGTGAATACTGTTGCCAGGCCGAAGGAGATCTTGGTCGAGTACAGTTCTAAATCACCATTGGATACCATGCCGGAGGCGTATGTAGACCTGGAGAACTACATGAGGGAGGAGATTGCTCGCGCTAATGCTTTTATGGATGAGCATAGGTGAGTTGAGTTGTTTTTGAGCCTTACGTATAGCCAAATGTGTTACATGTTGATAGGTAGCTTTATTATGTACTTTATGGATATAAATGTAGCCCAAACAGTCACATTGCCCCCCACCTATGACTCTTCACTCCTATAACTAGCCCATGTCAGAGTACAGAGTAATTGACAGTTGGAGATATTTTATATGCTATGTGGCCAACTGTGGAGCATTATATTAAATTTTCGAAACATTGAAGTATACACTGTTCTCGGAAGCACCAATGCAGTATATGTTGTTCTCAGAAGCACCAAGAAGTACTTTAATATGCATAGGTTTAGGTGAAATATATGAGTCTGTCAGAAGGATTGTTGATACTTAAATCAAATGGACTAAGCTGTTGTTTAATGATTTATATGAGTGCACTGGAGTGTTAAGTACAGTTTTGTTTTATGTGAAAAAATAAGACCTAATCTGGGAATAAATCAGTTCTACAATTACCTATCCCCACTTGTTCAGTTAATCATATTTTTTGTCTAATTTCAAAACCTGTCCATAGATATGACCCTTCAGAGATCTACGGAGACGAGCTGTACGAGGAATTTCAGAATATACCCGATCCTACAATAGAACCCAAACTCATGTTCAAACAGTTTTTATATGTTTTGGACCAATTAGGTAAGAACTTTCATAATATTAAACTTACAAATAAGGTTTAAGTATGTCTGGATGTAGCGTCGAAGGAAACATTTATGTCCCATTATGGAATAGATGGTGAGTCTATTGCCATACACCAGATACAATTCCAGACTCCGAGCCACTACTAAAAAATCTAAATTAGAAATATCTAAAAGTACCCGACTCAGGATGAACCCAGGACATCTCGATCGGCAGTCACCCTTGCAACCAACACGACCAACGAGGCGGTTTAGATAATATTGTCATCGTTAATAAGAGATAACGCTATCTCTTTTAGATAGAAATAAACGACTATCACAGTGAAATCTCTCAAAGTGAGATCGTATGTCGGCAGCATGCATTAGATAAAAATTGATATTTTCCCAATAACTGCCCCATTGTTCTAGTAGTTGGAAGCATGAATCCCTAACAAAGCATTCTAGGTTTAACCTCCAGGTCGGTACAAAGTATAAAGTTTAATTTTTCTAACATAAATTACCAGCAGTAGCACAGTCTGAGTTTGTGCCCCGTGTTTACTTTTTGTTTCGATTTACTTCCTATTCCATACATAACTGATGAAAAGTGGGAGTACTATACTGCTCTGGGTATGCCTTTGCACGATTACAGGCGTGATATTATCTTATATTTTTTTAGGACCGTACGCCGCAGACAAGGCCGCTTTCTGCTTGCTTGTGAAGTTAGAAAAATTAAAAATCAAAGTACCTTACGAACGGCATTTCCTCTTACTTTGCCTGTGCACCTCGGTTTTTATCAAAATTCGTTGCTATGTAGACTTAGTTATGTCAAAATATCAAGATTGGGAGAAGATTACTTTGTTTTCGGCACCGAAAGTATTAAGATTCGCTGAAATTCTAGAACAATTCCAAACTCCCGATCAGATTTCTAAACGTAATAATGATAATAAAGATAATAATAGAAAAAAGAAAGGAGCTAATCAAAGTAATGGCAATATTATTGAAGTTGCCGAAACAGTCAGTGAGATTAAATCTGATTCAGAGGTATTGACCGAAACAAATGGTGTGAATGAAACCGTGAATAATGAAATCGACACGAAAAGTAAAGAATGTGTAGATAGTATATCTAATTTTACAATAGAGTTAGGAAATGTATATTATGATAGAAAGGCCAACAATAATAATTATAGCGATAAAGACTGTACTGATGCCATATCTAAGAATAATTCTAATTCTTTTGATAATAATATAAAAATTGAAAAAGACAATGAAATCGATCCTAACGATAAATCAATTGCACCGGAGAATTTTGAAGAGAACTGTGAAAACCACACAAGTGCTGACTCCAAAAATACACCAAAAAATAATGCAGTACAATCAAAGACTTGTCAATTACTGGATGAATTGGAAAAATGTGATTTCGTAACACTCGGCAATAAGATCGAAGATAGAGTCAATACATACGAAGCAAATTTGAAAGATCTCGATTATATTCTTGATGTGAATGACAAAAGTAATCGAGATGACAACGGTGTTGCTGTCAGAACAGATTTTGAGAAAATAGATAACTATCCAATTGATAATGCTCATATATTTGATAATGAACTTAAAAAAGACTTAGATAATAATATTAATAATGTAATAGATAATGAAAAGGAAAAAAAAGTTGATAAAATTGATGAAAAAGCCGAAATAATTGATGAAAATGATAATAGCACAAGGCAATATGTTGACAAAGTTAAAACTAAGGATGTCGAAGTAGAGACAAAATTCAATATTACATCGAACAGTGAAACTCATAGCACAGGTAATAACATTTTGGAAAAGGAAAGTCAAGATTTAGATTGTTTTGGCACAAAAGATCCACCAGACCCACAAAGCCAAGATCGGAAGGATAGAAACGAGCTTAGAATCAAACTGGACTTGACTGATTCAAAATACAGGCTAGGCTATCGACGTCCTCATAGGGTTCGCGGTCGTGGTAGGGTGCATCGGAGCCACGCAGCCAGGTTGCACCAAATGCAGCAAAATCCAGATGCACTATGTGGCATCGTCTTCATGAAGGAACCGTTAGTGGCCAAGATAATGTTCATGATTATTGTGGTAAGTTTTTATTAAGGGTTTACGCGGAGTGTATGTTTAGGGCATCTATAATTCTCTGCAGAACGTGTGAAATATTCCATGTGGTTGAACGCATCTGCATTTAACAGCAATTAGTGTGAGCTGTTGTAAACGAACATACTAGAGTCAAAATACGTGTCATGATCATCATCAGCCGTTGGAGGTCCACTGTTGGACATAGGCCTTCCCTAATCACCGCCACTCCTCCCGCTCCTGGGCCTTCCGTATCCAGGCGTACCCCGCTGTCTTCTTCAGGTGACCAGTCCACCTGGGAATACGTTTCACAAGTAATCATCTCAGTTTACATTCCAAATTTGAAAGTCAAATTTTTATTAAACATCATTCCACCTTTCTCAATGTTCTAAATTCAAATACTATTATTTTTCTTTCGTTATACCCTATACAGAACGAACGACAAATTTTAATGCTCCAATTTCAAATATTCTCTCTGTTGTATGTTTTCATTATATGTATTTCGTGCGGTCAATGTATATATGTACTGTTACATATCACTACCCAACAGTTTAGACTTAATTTTGACTGAATTTGAGTTTTTTTCTATATATTGTTTCTGTACAGGACATGTCAAGATGTCGTCCATCTCTCTCGCATCTGTGCGCTCAGTACTGTGCGGTGGAGAGTGAGGGTGACGATTCGCGTCCTCAAGGGAAGAAACACGAGGATGTTCTCAAGAAGTAAGTTATTTAACGTTCCAATACAACTACTAACGTGGAATACAACTAAGGATTTCGTTGGAACGGGAAGAAATAATAGGTTTTAAGTGACGTAGGCATTGCAATTGTAATCAAAATTGTGCCCGGTGTTTGGGCTCACCGTGGTGGGAAGTAAACGTACCCGTTGAAACGTGGAGCGTACTACACTACTCTGCTTACCTCAACAGGGATCATAGGCGTGAAATTACATAAAAAGGAAAAGTACAGTAAACATGTCACATGTAGCATGCAAAGGTGTAATTTTTTTCCACAGATTCCGTATGCACGAATGTAATTTGCTCCTGGCGACGCCCGCCCTGGAAGAGGGGATAGACTTGCCCCGCTGTAACTTGGTGGTGCGATGGGACATGCCGCCCTCGTAAGTACAAGATATATTTCGAATGAAATTAAATGAAAAAACATAACAAAAAAAACTCGGTCTTTTCTCTTTATTTTAGACAGTAGGTTTATGAATATTATGTAAATGAATACATGTGTATGTATGGATCTAGGTGGAAAAGTGCTATTGCTGCAGAATTAACTCTCTCATAGGATAAGCGTTGTGGGTAAAAACCCTCCAGGGGAGCTCCATATCCAGTAGTGGACTGGAACAGGCTGGTGATATGATGTGATGTAGTGTTAACGCTCTTTTTTATGCGGGACTATCATAACATAGCGTTCAGTATTGCCACTTAGCAGCAGTTACAGATGAGCTCACACAAAGTTCTATCTATATATATAAAAATGAATGTTTGTATGTCCTTTATAGAATCGTAAACTTTGTGATCGTAATCGTAATTTGATCATGTGATGATCTTTAGCAAAGTTGTTGTGTATGAGTCGACGAATGTTTCTGAGTGGCACGACCAATTTACGACTTTCATACATTGCCGTGACAGTTCATGCTGATAATATACAAAATAAATAAAATGACTCGAAATCGATTGAATATTTGTGTAATATCTTTCTTCCAGATTTATTTTTGTTGGTGGCGTAGCAACGCGCGCAGGGTCCAGCTATTAGTATATATAACTTTGTTTTTCTATAGTTACAGATCCCATGGCCTTTGCCGGTCCCGTGCGCGAGCTCCGCGCTCCACCGTGGCTCTGATGGCGGAGGCCGACGAGTCCAGCGATTCTCTATTGGATAACATGTCCGTTTACAAAGAGCTGGATCAGGTGAGCCGGCGTTTCGATAACATATACAGTATGTAGGATTCGTATGAATTAATAAATGGATGGAAAAACAGCGGGGAGGCCATGGCAGTAAGCCTTGATATCGCTAAGGCCTTTGATCGGGTCTGGCATAGGGCTCTTTTCGCGAAGTTACCATCTTACGGTCTTCCCGAGAGGTTATGCAACTGGGTCGCCGCATTTCTATCGGAGCGACATATCAAGGTCGTAGTCGACGGTTGTTGCTCCGATTTAAAACAACTTAATGCTGGTGTACCCCAAGGCTCTGTACTGTCGCCTACATTGTTCATCTTGCATATCAATGATATGTTACTGCAAACCAGTGACATTCATTGCTATGCAGATGACAGTACTGGCGACACATTCTATACATGTCGTGCAGGTGCCTCTCGGACAGTTGTGGAAGAGAAGAGAATTCAACTTGTGTCTGAAGTCGAGGACTTTCTGGAGCGAGTCTCGGAATGGGGTCGACTTAACTTAGTTGAGTTCAACCCCAAGAAGACACAAGTTTGTGTGTTTTCCACTAAAAAAACCCCATTCGTCTTAGCGCCCAAGTTCCAAGG
>DVPD01000696.1:0-10626 GCA_018237605.1 Apyrrothrix (Melanopyge) sp. n. Burns01
TTGTATATGAAATTACTCTCGATCTTTATTAATTGTACCGTTACAAAATTCATTTATTTCGGATATTAAATAACCAACAATTTGTGTACACTAAATATATATGTATACATATATGTGTATGCTACTAGTTACTAAAGCGTGTGTATTTATTTTTGTTTGAACTAGCGACCTGAGAACAAAACGTAATTAGCGTCAAACACGACATATATTTCATTGTTATTAATATAAATACAAGCAGTATTTGTGATACAAACGAAGTGATTCAGTCTGTATCATACTCGGGGAACTGTAGCGGCTCTTAAAATGAACGTTAATTTAATGTCGTGATTTCTTTGATCCCTCATTTGAAAATGCTTAATGAAATTAATTGTTTGATGTTATGTTTAATATAGAGACAGGTAAAATAAAGTCGAAGTACAGCCAATTTAACTGTTCAATGTAGTTGCTTATTTACGTCCCTATATTCCCTGGGGACAATTTAGTAATATGACAAATGAAAAATTCCATAATTAATTAAATATTATATATATTATATCTTTTTCTTCAATGATATTATGAATCTTCAATGATCAATCGTTTTTCTATTAAGAAAATCCTGCCAATTGAGCACATGCACAATCCTCCTGAAGAACTAAGCCTTTCGTTCGGAACATCGGCCGGAGCGCGATAGCTAAGCACGGCCGTTTGGAGAGTGATGGTCTCGCTACTCGGAGATATTTATAGTCTAATGTCGTCGGGAATGTATATCCCCTAGCTAGGGTATAGGGGACGGCGCTCGCAGCGCTCAGCTGTTCCACCGCCTACACTACTACCCGTCGGGGTATTTAGCAGTGCCTAGGTAGGGTGGGTTACACCCTCGGCTCTCGTGTAGCAAGGTTCACCGTGCACCGGCCAGGTTTGCTTGTCATGGGTCCCAAAATGGAGCTTGGAATCCTTTACACCCTATAATAATATATTGTAGTATCATATTTTACTTCAGTATGATAGTTAACGCGTATGGAATTATTATGTAATATTCTCGTACGTAAGAATCTATTTATAGCACCTTCATACTAATTATTGAGCGTTCACAGGCCAAATTAACGTTACGTATTTGCGCTCAAACCAATAAAAATATATAACGTGTATACAAAATGTGTTCTATTGATATATACCTACTGTAGTACACGTAATCTAAATCAAACAGGCATATTCCGAGGGGAGCTGTGGTTCATTAACGCTAAGCCTATATTAATTCCTTGCAAGTTACACGCCAAGATCGTTTAAACGAGGAACTAACTGCAGCGGGAAGCACGCCCGGCTGGTGCGGTTCGCCGCTGCGGCCTGCGATATGCGACTTGCGTCACCCCGGCTCGAAACGACAAATTGACTAAGTCATTAGAATTTATGAGTGCGCTTGTGTTTTTACTGTTACTTTAACCTTGATAACAGCTGATTACCGTGTTTATACATATACAATATATATATTTGACGTACTGGTTACGTTAAAATGATAATCATTAAGTCAACATAGTGTTTAATGTAGCATTTTCCTTCCGTTATAAAGAAAGTGTGATAACCTACTATAAACGATCTGCATCTTACCATATATATGGACGTTTCAAAGATGCCACCACAGGAAGCATACACCGAAAAATATATGAGTGGGATTAATGATTCGTAGCATCCAACGGTTGAAATTATTTGGATAAGAACTCCAACCGGCGTGTGACGCAAACGCAAGCCGCAATCTTGATTCGCGTACGAATACGGCTACGAAACTATGGCAAATGAGTTTATGGCGTGATAATAATTTTCCCTCATTGTGTTATTAAGCATGTCTCAAGCTTGCTTGTTGTAATGATTTTACAGAGCGGTAATATGAAATGATATACATATGACGTATAATTACATACATATAACCAATATACATATATATATAGAGAGAGAGAGAGACAGGTGTATGTGACGTAATTATTGATATATATAATTACGTTAAAATGTACCGTTATGTTTATATGTAGCATTCGATTTAGAAATGTAGGTAATTCTAACATTGTAAGTGTTTTATTCCATTATAATATTAATTTTGATCAGGGTATCCAAGTCGCTAAAATCTTTAAATAGTCCTAACCTGACTTAGTTTTTTTAATTAAATTGTCAAATTTCTTTTTCATATGACTGTACAAGAAAATACTTTTAAAGCGTTACTTTTAAGGGAAATTGTTTAAGGGAAAAAGGAAATTAATCTTTCTCTTAATTAGCAAAGTTGGTCTGAGGCTGCGATGGGGAATTCAAGTCCAATAAATCAAGGTGTTGCCTCAGTTTGAAACAGAAGTAGCGACCATTCTTTGCTTTTAAGACATCCATATTTTACAACGCCCTTGTCGATATTTCAAGTGTCGCTGCTAACTGAAACATCAAGCAGAAACTTGTTACTAGTTTGAATGCGCGACAATGACTATAGTTTGCTCGTGTTCATAGTTGTATTAACTACATAGACTTTGAGGAAAAAAGAATACGTGAAAAATGATCACACCGATAATATTTTTTTTAATGTTCACACCCTACTTAAGATTCTTTTATTGGAACTCCTAATTAATCCCGGTTTGGTTTCGTCTGAGTTTTAACAACGCGACTCATTACCAGTCCTCTTATATACAAATGTCGATGCACAGCACATACCAGTTAATACCAATGAGCCGTTCGTGCCAACCACACTTTACAACTGTTGTAATATTATAAATTTTCACCCTTCTTTACCGATAGGCACAACACTATTCGATGTGACACACATCACTACTGTATTATACTCTATGCTGTCATCTCTCAATAAATCACGTTCGCTACAGTGTCTGCTATTATTTTAAATCTTAAATCATCAACAACCTTTTTAATATGTCATTAAATTTCACGATGACGCAGGCATTGATAACTTAATTCACTCTAGCTCACGAGACGCGAAGTAGTAAATATTATGTATGTTATTTCACATTGGGTGACTCTATTTAATGGGTATCACTTAATATTTTACTTATTCTATTTGATCAATTATATTTCAAAGAGAAGAGCTTTAAAGAGCTTGATCTACATTTCAAGTATTTCATCCTGTAGCTGGGAAATGTTGTTAATAAACGAAAGAGGACCTTCTGAGATTGCATTACTGAGTTTATCCCAAACATCTTCAGTTATTAATATTTCTAAGTGCAATTATCTCTGTGAGTTTAAAATTATTGCGACTCAGGGAACCGTTGTGATTTGAATGGTGGTTCGTGAAGCGTGGTTTTACTAGACTTTATTAATGAAACCTTTCAACTACTACATTATGATATGAAATCTTTTATACATACGTAATTACGGTTAAGTACGGAACATAAACTGGGACAACGTGTTTCAATATTAAAAGTGATTGACTAATAATATTGTGGGTTTTTCCTGTACATATTGAGAGATAAACATCATGAAGTAATTTTGTTTATTTTTACCCTTAAAACTCATTATGAGATAATAGTTACGTGTCCATTTCTGCAGCTCCACCACCTGCAGCACCTGCTGGTCAGATTTCAGAAGTCCACTGCTGCAATTCGCCCTCGTATTATCGCCGCTACTCCGCTCTGCCCGGGCTTCTAATTTCGACTGTATTTTACTGTGTTCTGAAGGTCGTCAGAAGTATTTGTCGGTGTTTTAAATATTATTATCCAACAATAAAACACAAGTGCCCACAGACGGATATGTAAATATGTTGTTACTCGTACTTTCTATGCCGGAGAACCTTACGTAAGACTATATTCGATCCTACACGCGACCGAATAAGAGCATGATAATGTATGTAATGTTTGAAGTAACCACGTGTGATATTCATTGAAGTGTTTCTTTAAATGACATAAATATATGGCCATATTATATAGAGTTTACGATCTTACGGTCCCTTATATTTGTAGGTATTTAAAATAGTATTAGAGGCTGTAACAAGCTGGAACATGCAACAATTGTCATCACGCTCTTAAGTGACATTTTTGGATGTTACCAGTTCTTTGAAATAAGTAGAGTGTAATATATTCGACATCAGTGGTTCACAAACTTTTTTTGTGATGGAACCCCTTTTGAAAAATTACAAGTTTCACTGTGCCCCAAAATAACTAACGCTGACTTAACATAAAATTAACAGTAAAATTTCGTTTCAGGAATTTTTTCATAACGAGTTAATTTAAACAGTGTGTAGCAATATAGATAAGAATATAACTAGGTATATGCAGCACTCTCTTATACATTATTTATCATAAGGGACCTGGCGTGAGGATATGTATGTATGTACAGGTATGTAAGTATGTTATTTATAATAATAGGGATTGCATGGCATTCTATAGATAACGTTTAATTTAAAATCTTTATAGATTAAGCTATACAAAGTTATTTCGTATTAAAGTTGATATAGAAAGCAGCCATACTGACTTTCATATTAAAGTTGATATAGAAAGCAGCCATACTGACTTTCATATTAAAGTTGATATAGAAAGCAGCCATACGGCAATAGCGGCCACACAAATACAGAGTATTTATTATAATTTTATTTAATATTACTTTTGTTATGGGTTTAGTATAGACGAAGGCTTCCTTTATGTCACTTAGAGTAAAATAGGTGTATTAATAGCAATGAGTAATGTATTAAGTAGGTACTTAAAATATAAATGTAAATAATGTAAATAGGCATTTGCTAGTCCAGCTGGCTATACCGCGGGCCAGATGATAGCTTACTATCAGGCGGGACTGTAACCAAATACTAGCCTATACCAAATGGTACAAAAAACTATTATAACTACGCGACAATGTGGACTCGAACGAAACTAGGTTTAGGCCATTTGAGTGTTCTATCTTTTTCTGTGGATAGTGGCACAATATTGTTACTCAACGAATGACAGCAGCGTCGCCTAGTCTGCAACGTTATCGCCTGGATGGAAGTACCATGATCTTATATCATAGCTTACAAAAGTTAAACAAACATTTAAATCTCCTATTGAATTTGCAACGGCATTTCTGTGAAAAACGTTTTCTCTCTGAAATATAAAATATAATTTAACGTATAAAAGAGAGCCACAATTTGACCTAATAAATCGCGTGCGTGTTATAAGTCGCACATCTCAGTTGCGATTTACCACAAATCCGCCGCAGATTGCGCGCTCGCCGATATGACAGAGCATTATCCCATATTCCGTTGACATCTGAAATTGCTCGATGCTCGAGTAGACAATTATGTAATTGAGAATGACCCTCCGGTTTTAACGGATTACCGGTTACTGCTGCGAGGGAGGCCCCGTGGGGCCCTTGACATTTCTACAAGAGGTAGTCGAAGGGTCTCACATCTATCTATCAAATATTTAGGACTCCCTTTAGATAACGGGAACGTTGCGAATGATTTAGAATTGCCAAACAAAATATGATAATATTCATTCGCGTCAAAATGTTTTCATAACCGACAGCGTGCGGCTGTATGGACAACATCATACTGGGGGGCGTTATTGTTGGCCAGCTATATTTATCCTTTTGATTTAAGGAATAAGGAATATGTTCTAGGTCGAGTGGTTGCAAGTGCGACTGCTGATCGAGAGGTCCATGATTCAAATCCCGAGTTGGGTACTATTGCAATTTTCTAACTTAGATTTTTTAAAAGAAATATCTAGTAGTGGCTCACTCTGGATTTGTGCCCGGTATATCGCAATAGGCTATTTTCATACACCGCCCTATATCACAGTGGGACGTAACTGGTGAAATGTGGGAGTGTACTTCACTCGTCTGCTTATCACTTCGACGATTACGGGCGTAGTGTTATTTTTGTTACCATCAGAGGAAGGTTGAAATATAAATCTACTAATAACTTGTTTAGAATCAGTTTATACCAATTTTGCTTACTATTAAAAAGGTTTTTCATGAAATGTATTATTTGAAGGTTTCCTTGTTTATAGCCTTAAAATAATTTAACTACTTAAATGTTAATACTTTTTTGCACTTATCGATTATGTCTTTGTGAATTTTGTTATAAATAAATAATTAATTCTATTTTAGATATACATATAAGTTTTTTATACATATGCCTTATGTAGTGTTAACATAAATACCGGTCTCATAAAATTGTATGCGGTTGGACACCCTACATCTAAGAGCGTTTAAGGACTTTTCTCTCTCCATACATACGACATTCCGCTAGGGGACAAAATGAATTTTACGCTTTTCTGGGGCCATTTCTACAGACGCATTACTACTCTAATTGATAACCTCAGGGTTGTACTCTCTCATACGTTAAATCTAGCAAAGGATATTAAATTTAAGTGACATGACAGCAATCCCTAAGGAGGCAAGACGGAAAGTTCATTATGACATGGAATGTATAATGAATACGTCGCAAAACTAGTGAATGTTGTTTTAGTAAGTTAAATAGGAAGTACGATCATCATATACGTATATCATGTACTACATTATGTACTACATTATGTACCTATATACATAAAGGTTCTTCAAAAATAAAAACGTAACATTTCGCCCGTAATCCCGAAGAGGCAGGCAGAGGAGTGTAATACACTTCCATGTTAAAATGTCTAGTAGTGGCTCTGGGTCTGGATTTGTGCCCGGTGTATGCGACGAGGCTCACCACCTATTCCGTAGTGGGACGTAAATGTTACTGGTGAAGTGTGAGAGTGTACTTCTTTAAAAATACCACTTTTTAAATCCATCCTACGTTTCTGGTTCCAAAAAATTATTTTTGAATCGGTACTAAATATAGAAGTTATTTCGTCATCAACTTAATCGTCTTCTTGGAATAGAAGTATAAAGCCGAATACAAAATGCAATGCTCTAAAATGTCTTTGAAGTACAATGCAATTGAAATTGAAAATACTTACATATTAATTTGATAACTCACGATTGATACAATGTGAGTATACAACCTACCTGTTTGAAAAAATGATAGTAATATATATAGTTTAATTAATATTATTTAAAATAAATAACATATTAAAAGCGTTAAATATGATTAATATTTAGTATATCGATACATAAATTATTGTAAGCAACAAGAAACAGCTATTGAAGGTCTATATCCAAGTAGGACCGTTGTTCAACACACACGCACACACGCACACTCACACAACATCAGCAGGATCTAGTAAACAGTACAAACGTAGTAAACAGAAAGTAAATCCGTATTGTTATCTGACTTTCTCTCGGCGATACACCGAGAGCGAGAATGCAGTGAACTAGAAGCAGATTTTATATTTGATTAAAAATACTCACGGCTTCCATTCTTAAAAATCAACATTTCCTTCAGTCGGAAGTTCTCTTATAATTTACATTGAATCACGCGCCAAGTCAAATAAATCTAAGCCGAAGCAAAATAATTGAAATGGAACAAATAAATTAAAATTTCCGCCCGAGTGTATTTAGGCGGGCTCCAGTTGACAGCGGGATTGTATCTATCAGCACTGCGATTCGGAGATATTGGAAATGAGGATAAAAATATCGTGGTATGTACATATATCATAGCTATATGCCATACGAGTGTATAAGTGTTAGGAATGACTTTCGCTTTAATGGATAACATAGTCGACAAATTATTACAATACAACTCTACACTTTTATTAGTGATGTTCCGTAGGTACGGAGCTGCTACTCGCGACTTCGTCTGCGCTGCTTATTATATAACAATGTACTTTAAGTGCAGAGGACAGGACATCGCAAGGATAGGAAGCAAAAAAATACACCATGGTTTCAAAATTTCTTTGTAAACAATATTATTCGTTTCACTGGTTGTAGCCTATACTTAAATTAGTAATCGAAAGACATTAATTATCCGGGTGAGTAACGCGAGAACAAACGACGCATAGTTGCCTGTCAGTGAACACGTAGTGCTTATAAAAATCGTTATTTTTTAAAACTTTCATAACTTAACATTAAATGAAGTGTGTCAAGTGTCTTTGGAACTCTATGAAATTTAGACAACTTAATTAAAATGTATCCAGTAGTTTTGTGCAAGAAGCAAGGCAAGCCGGTGAGAATAGAAATATTTGGCATTCCATGCCCACTGCTTACCCCGTAAGGGACTTGGTGTGAGAATATGTATGTATGTATGTATCCAGTAGCTTATGCCGTGATGCGCGCAAAACGGCGGACCTGTATAATTTTTTATATAACTTTTTTTTAAGTATGGTTTCCGATCATTTTACTATATTTTTATGGTCATTTAAGTAACATGTTTTTATTTCAATTACACCACATCACGCTATACATTGATTTATCCCGATTCATATCAATCGAGTTAAACATTTGATAAATACAATCACATACTTTGCCACCGAGCCGAGTAAAATGCTGCTTAGAAGCTGATATTACAAATCGTAGCGTATTTTACAGAGGGAAGTCAATCGCAGACCACCCCATTATTCACAGCCAGTAATTGCGCTGACATCTGTCGGAACATTACCAACCATGCTCGTTACACCGTAAAATGGGAAATATAACATATTGGTTTCAGTGGCCCCTTTCGTTGATAAACAAAAAGTAGTTAGTTCCTCTACGAAGTGAAAAATCGGACGTAGGTCGCCGCTGCGATCAGCTTGGATGCTAACGTGGGTCGAGTCAGATCACCACGAGGACGGACTGTAAGCCAGAGCTACACGAAATGTCTATTTACATTCGTCATTTGCGATCACTCGCTAATACCTAACCGTGAGTGGCTTAAATGTCGTAATTGATGCAAGGATATGACCCTCCGGTGTCTAGGTACTTCTAATGTAACAATGTTTGATAAACTCTGCTGATATATTCCGTTCGTACTTCAGTATTTTATTACCCATTCCGCAGCTAATTCAAACAATCTTCGTGCAATAAAACGTTGAATAGATACATGCCATGTTGCGTGCGGACGCGTAACGGATTCCTGGCAATACTCGGAGGAGTATTACGATACAGAACTTTTTGCAATTACTAAACTTCCCAAAACCTAATAAACACAGCTGCAAGTGGAATAATTTATAAAACCAATATCGAATTTCACTAAAATGCTGGGTAAGAAAAAACACGAAAATAACGTCTATATTCCTGAAGAGGTAGGCAGAGGAATGTAGTACATCCTGTCGATAAACATTTCATTGATTATAAGTAACGTAAAACTGCTACAACTCACCAAAGTCCCATTCTAAAACCTACCTCACGTAAGGGCCGAAGCTCCGCCGATTTAGGCTTGAAAGGAAGGGGGGCTCAATATCCTAACCTTACCTTCCGAAACATACACACATTAAACATATACAAAGATATGCCAATTGCGATCACTTATTTGCCAGCTGGCTCACCCTGCGTTGCTTTATCTAACCAATTGTTTTGCGATCTGCCGCCGCCGTATCTATGAGCGCCTCATTATATACAAGGGAGGGACCTATTTCACTTATTCGTATGCATTATTTATTTTCGTTAATGCGACTCTCGCGTTTTATTACAGTGGGGTTGAAATACCTCATTTATTTATAAGACTCTGAAACTTAAGCGTTTAATACTTAATATAGTACAAGTACACTATTTACAATAATAACTTAGTACAATAAAAAATGCTTTATGGTTGGTATTGTACACCTTTTTTTTTTACAAAATCTCAAAGATCCGTAGTGCCAACACATTATAAAACTGTTATATGTGCTTTATGTAATCATACTCAACATCGGTGGTATTATTCTAAATATCTACGATTATTATCAAGGCATCACGCCACATTAAATGATCACGCTCCACTTCTTTCCGAGCCCGGTGTATTTGAATAAAGACATAACCCTGAGTTTCGTATAAATCAATGCACGCGTAGCTAATTTGATAGGGCCGCACGCGACGGGGGCCGGCGCTGTAAATCTTTAAAAGTATGTAGAGTATAAACGGATCGTATTACTAAGGTTAAATATTATTACGTCCTGTAAATTAAAGTTTACTACACCACTTTATTTATCAGGAACAATAACTTTGTATCTCACAACCGTTACGCCATTGCAAGTCGAAAATAACCTGCATAGGAAAGCAACACGGGAATTATCATTATCCCAATTATTCATCCCAGGTGTGGATGAATCCGATGACATCCTATGGAGGACTTCTAAAGTTCCACCTTACAAATATGGGCCTGAGCATTTAATTCAATGTCGCACACAACATAATACGCTATTAAAAAGATTTTAATAAGTATGCGGCATTTATTAAAATTTTCACATTCATATTTTTATGAAGAAATACAAATACCGTGACCTTCTCTTATATTTTTGCGGAAAAATAGTTAAGTAGTAAGCGTTAGTAGTAAGGGCCGGCCGGCCGGCGACTTCCGCGTAAAACGTCGGAAAGTAATGTGTAGGTACTCGTATTATCAACGTTTGCTATAAAACCTCATTCTCAGTTTGTTTAATCGAAAAAATACAAGAGTAAATTTGTATCAACATTAGTACCGTAACCACTGTTTATATTTATGTATGTAACTAAACCTCAAATAAAATTATTTTCGTTTACTGTAGTTTTATAGCTATTTAAAGAGCGTAATCCAAAATATGTAAATGCAGGCGGCTCGCCGCCGCTGTGACGTCACGCGAGGTAACGAGCACTATAAATCTCTTACTAACTATAGCGTTC
>DVPD01000697.1:0-10620 GCA_018237605.1 Apyrrothrix (Melanopyge) sp. n. Burns01
CTATTTAATGGATGTTATCATACATATAAACCTTCCTCTTGAATCACTCTATCTATTAAATAAAACTGCATCAAAATCCGTTGCGTAGTTTTAAAGATTTAAGCATACAACGGGACATAGGGACAGAGAAAGCGACTTTATTTGATACTATGTAGTGATGCGTCTTTAAAAACAAATAATATAATGTTCCTGCAGTTCAGCTAAGTGTTTGCAAACAATTGTTTCATTTGTTATTAAAAACGTTACATCTAAAGAGTTAATATTTACAATTCAATCCTAAAACAATGATTCTTTATACTAAAATATCTCACCTTTCTCTCTCTTACAGGTTTATCTTCTACTGTTTTTTGATCAGCGTTTCTCGTCCGTCTGACACGTTCCACAGTCTTTGTGGACTTCTTCTCTTGGGCACTTTTATCATTTGCATCTCCAGCACCTTTCTGCGCCTTATTCATTGCATTCGCCTTTCCGGACTTCTTTACAAGTTTTTCTGGATTTCTGATTGTTTCCACCTGTAAGTTCTCCTTTGGAATTTTAGTGTTTACTTGTTCAGTAAGTTTCCTTTTACGACCTCGTCTGGTGATTATCGGAGATATCTCTTCGATTACTTTTTTGGCCGTATTACTACCATCTGAAGGAATTTCCTGAGTTTTTTGGCGCCGTGTAAGTCTTTTAGATGCTGAATCTTCTAAAACTGCTTTTCGTCTTTTATTTTTTGTGGTCTTAACTTCTGGTATACCAATATCTTCAGCTTTAGTGTGCCGACCGGGCCTCTTTGATTCTGATTTGGATTGAGACTCTCCAGTTGCTTGAGGTTCAATTTTTTTACCGCGCAATCTCGTACCCTTCGATTGTTCAAATGTTTTACTTCCTACAACAGTACTAACCTTACTTTGTACGCTTTTCTTATCGTTGGCATCATCAAGTGAATTTTTTGTTCCGTTTTTAATTACTTTACGACTTCTGTTACCTTGTACAGGGTTATTCCCATTTGCATTACTAGTTAGTGCACTGTCATTTGAAACCACTTTACGCGATTTCCTTGTCTGTATTTGAGACACCGATACTTTTACAGTATTTGTTTTACCAGTACTCTTCGATGCTTTTGCTTTTACTTGAGATTCATCAGGAGACTCAGAATTCTTTTTCATGTCTTTTATATTAGATTCTATAATTGCAATTTTGCGTTTTCTTGTTTTTGGTAATTGTACGGAATTCTCTTCCTTTTTTTTTGTGGCTCTTTTGGTTCGTGGTTTAAATTTCGGAGATGGTTTGATAACAATAGCAATACTTCGTCGTATTACGACTCTGGTATTCTTAGGAGTAGCTAGTTTAACGTCTCCACTAACACGAGATTTCCGACCTCTTGTTGACCTAGTTCTTCTAGGACTTGCTACATCTACTTGTTGTTCCGTATCTAATTTAGGTTTACTTTTACGAGCTACTCTCCGTTTAGGGCTAGGGATTGGGGTCTTTTTGATAATAACTATAGATGATCGCCGTTTCTTAACATTAAGAACTTCTTGGTTTTTAGTTATAGACTTTCTTCCTCTGCGCGATCTTGGTGGAGCTGGGCTTCGATTCTCCGATGCCGGCGCTGGTTTTCGTAATCTTGTATTATTAGACGGTAGCTCCGCATTTTCTGTTTGATTATTGATTTCCATCGTAGGCTTGTTTTTACCAGAAGTATAATTGCTTTCAGAAAACACTTCAGACTCTGGGAAGCCCCTGCAAAAGTTGTAATATATACAAAAAATATTCTTTTGATGAAACATAATTTATTACGTAAAATGTTTACAAGTTTGACTTACCTCCCTACAGTTTCAATACCTGCAGTCTTATCCTCAGCCGAAATTGGCGACATCCGACAGATTTCTGAAACATTCATAGTGACATTCACTCTGCCTTTTACGGGTGTCGAATGTACTATAGCCCTCTTCTTTATAGGCAATTTGTTCGATCTTGTATGTCTATCATTGCTATTCTTATTAATAGATGCTTCTATTAAGGATCTCTTTTTGATAGGCAAAGTGTGAGCGCCATACAATTCTGATGCAGATTTTTTTCTTGATGACTGTTCGGATTGCTCATTCTTATGTAAAGAGCTGTTGCGTGTTCTACTGATAATTACTGAAACAACACCATCGACAGTATCTGTCGATAATTTTTGAAGCTCACGTATCAAGTTCATTTTCGAAACATTTTTTAAATTATTTGGTGACGATTTTCTTCCCTTTGAAGCAGTTTCTTCTGAAGCAACGTCCTCGTTTTCTCTGTTTTTTAATTCCTTCTCGAGCCACTCTTTTATATTACTTGTGTTTTGGCTTGTTGAATCATATAATGATTTAGACTTTGACTTTTTATTATTCTTTTTCTCAGCTGTGTACGCATTAAAGCTCTTTGCTTTTGAATAAGTAGCTCTAATAGGAGGACGTCCCATTAATCTGTCGAACGTGCTGTCATGATTAGAAGACTCTTGAAATAAATTCTCAATGCCACTCAAATTACTAAAATCCTTTCGTTGCTTTACTTGCTTGAAAATATGTTTAACGCCTCTTACATCTGTCAAGTCATTCTTCGGCGACTTACTTTGCTGTTTGAATAAATTCCTAACTCCTCTGACATCATCTAGTTCGTTTCTTGGAGATCTACCTTTATTTCTTTCGGACTGAAACAGAGCTCTGACACCTGACACTCGCCTTAAGTCGTTTTTTGGTGACGTAGCAAATATTTCCTTAATCCTCACTTGGCTTAAGCGATTTTTAGGCGATTTGGCGAAGTTTGCTTTTACTCCTGTCACATTAGTTAAATCGTTTTTAATTGATCTTCTGGGACGAGGCGTACGAAGTAATGCTTTAAGGCCTCTTACGTTTCTCAAATCGTTATCCGGTGTGTTCTGTTGGAAGAGACGCTTTATACCAGTCAGGTCTGGACTATCATTTGGAGTATTTAGAGGGCTTACGAAAACATCAGGTGTATACGCTTCAGTATGATCCATTATCGAATACTCTGGAGTTCTTTCAGTCATGCAAGTCGCTATCGTAGCTCGCGTAAGTCTTGTGCGGCAATCATCATTATCATCAAACAACTGTTTCCTAGAGAACTCTGTCATGCTTTGTGATAATTTTCTCTTAACTGGACTATTAAATAACTGTTTCACAATTTCCGATTCGTTCAGGTTGTCGATTAAAGACCGTTTCGAATGGGGCTTTTTGGCAGTTGAATGTTTGTTTTTAACACCTTCTGGTACTGGTTTAACAGCACTTTTGGGAGTTACTACTTCGTCATCATTTAGCGCGCTCTCATAAGATCGGTCAAATTTCGCTGAAATATCCCTGCCTTTTAAAGTCATATCTAAGTTCAATGATTTAGATTTGAAGCCAATCCTACTTCTTTTCGACCTTGAACGCAAGCCGCCAATAGTCTTCCTCTTTATTTTTAATCGCATACTATTCCTATCAAGACTCGGTGATTTAGAAGAATGATGGCTAGCATCTAATAAACTTTGGATACTCAGTACTGGCGTACTGGCCTCCACGGGACTAAGTCGATTTTCTGGCGTGTGTGTACCTACACATGTTGAAATGCTGCCGGATGGAGTTCCATTGATGGATATATTTAGGCGAACAGATGAACTGGGCTGACTAACCATACTGATTCTCTTAGAGGATCTAGGGGAAGAATCATTTGTTTCCACTTCAGCAATGTGATCCCCTTTATTAATTCGTGATCGGCTCTTTGATGCACGTGATATACGGGTTGTATTCAATGTTATATTCTTCGTAGAATCTTCTGTATTTTCAGGCGTAGTTACATCAGAAGTAGTAGATTGGGATTTGCCTGTCCGCATTTGTAACTCACGGTTCCTGGTACGAGGTAAATTGTCTCGCATTCCAAAATCAGGTGTTGAAGTGTCCCGTAAATCATAAGTGGAAAGCATCGGAGTCTCGTAACTGGCATAGCTGCTAACGGAGCCAGCCGAATTATAATTAGAACAAGAATCATTAGAATCATTAGACACAAGATCGACAACCGAATAAGACTCCAAATTATTGCTACGCTCCCGGGGAGTCACAGTTCGAGTGTTACGTGTCGAAACCACGCTAGTGCTATGAGCATTAAAACTTTTTGTGATTCGACGAGAGTATGAACTATCTGTAGTATCAGGCTTACATAAGGCTTCTTTCAAGATTTTCATACCACGCAAAGTCTTTTTAGATTTCACAGACTCTGACGTCACGGATCTTTCAAATTGAGAATATTCCGTTGTGGACATTCTTAAACTCATTTCTTGCCCATTTATACTCAATGACGAGGTTTCTGCAAGTGATTTAGGCGTAGAACTGTCAGAGTAACATAAACTGTGGTTGGTTGCAGAATCATCACTAGGCAATTGGTGTCCGTTTGTCTCGTTCATTAACACTACATCAGAAGACCGATTTGAGTTTTCTAGATTACTCAGATCGAACTTGATAGATTCGGTTTTTCTAGTATTCTTTTTGGCACTGGGATCCTTGAGTGCAGACTTTTTAGGGCTCGGTAGGAATGACGAAAAACCCTTCATCCGAGATTGATGAGAAACGTCACTTATCCTCGAACTTGAATCTGGAATTTCTATAAGTGATGCCTGGAACGATACATTTAATTGTTATAAAGACATAACATACTTTCAAAATAATAAACTGAATTACATTACATATAAAATCTTCATATTAAACTACTTAAAATTGGCTCTAAGAGAATCGAACCCCACTGTCAAATAAGTAAAATATAAATATGTATGTATAAATAGATATATGTATATACTCTCTACCTACCCCGTGCGGGATCTGGTGTGAAGGTATTTATGTATGTAGGTATTAATATGGACATATATATCTAAAACGTATATGTTATAAAAGCTACATGTTATAACGAAAAGCTATTTCAGTGCATACTAAATGTTACACTAATTTGTAGTATACTTACAAATCGATCTACATCAGATGTGTTGTGACTGTTTGAAAAATCATTTTGGCTGGAGGAACTGCTTCTCTTGGGTGTCGTTGGGGTTTTTTTGGAATTTAAATTTGTTGGAGACTTTTTAGGCGTCTGTTTTATAGGACTAGGTTTCCTCACTATATACGACGGACGCTTGATTCCTTGCTTGGGGCTTAATTGTTTAGACTTGGTAGTGTGACGCGCCATCAACATTATAGCCGCCTGCTTCGTCGAATCTATCAGACAATGATATATATTATTTGTGATGGATTACAGATACTTCATCTTAGTTTAGACACTTCAATGTGAAGCATATAATATAAAAAATCATTAATGAGAAACTAAATCATCATCAAGTGCACATAAAATTTAATATATCATCCATGTCTGAATCACAACTAAAAAATGACACCACTTTGAAATCTATATTTTAAAATGCATATTTCTGTATTCGTAAATTTGTATCGCTAATATTCGTATTAACTATCCAACTGTGGATTGCCGATTAAATTTTAGTTACATGTTCTGTACATTCCAAGTTTGTCATTGAGTAATGTTATCTTGAAACCTGTTTCAATGTTAAATAATGTTATATCGTAACTTCCAAACACACACAGAAATTGTTACTTATAGTTAGTGTTTGCTACGCCATAGCTTATAACTTGTAATGGCTTGTTAGTCTTGTCAGTCTCTATAAGTACAGCTTGTAAGTCTTTATAAGTGTTTTCTTTTACTACTGACCCACTATTAGCCCAACTACGTTGAAACTATAACTCTAACACGACGATCATAGATAAGGCAAAATGTTATTACTCAATGATTGAGGAAATAGCACCCTGTAGAAATTACATGTTAAATAGTGCCTACAGGATTTTAACTAAGAGACTTGAATACAATAAATGTAAATTATTAGAAATGGAAACAGCGTAGATGATACGTCCGCACGAAATAAGAAATGCGGAATAAAACGGTGTCATAATTAGCCTCAATCAGCATACACACAACTATAATACAATGCCAACTCTTACTCATTAGCAATTGTTACGATATTGGGTGGGTACGTGGGTATAAAACATTTGACTCCGTGCGCATAATTAGGCAATGTAACAATGGCGTGGCACCACGTGTACCAACAGTCGCGTACTGGAACTACGAGTCCCATGTACCAAATCACGAGAGTAAGAGAGTATGAGAGACTATTACTGATAGTTTTCATTATTGAACAAGTGTCATCATTCATTTATTTATCCAAGAATATAACCTCTCGCGTATTTCCTCTGGCCTGGATCATTATTTTAGGAGGACTCCTGGATGTACGCCGAAGTAGACTCGCTATCGAAAAACAAATGCGCTAGTAATAGCGATATGTGTGTTCTTATATAAAGTCAAAAAAAAAAATTATACAGTACCGCTTCATTAAATTATTTCATCTAAATTATTGAGAAAAAACTTACCCATCTTGAGGGGCGCCTGTATCTTCGTGACCCTCGTTTTGTGAGCGCTATGTGCTTTCTTTAGCGCGGCCAGTCGCAGCGGAGTGCTTTTCTTCGCCGAAACTGTCTTTCGCACATATTTCCGAGGGGGTGATTTAACAGGCGTTTTTGTAATGTTGGCTAGTGATTTCTGTGGTGTTGTTGAAGATTTTCTTGGTGATTTCCCCAAAGATTTTGCTGGTGTTTTTGAACGTGTTTTTCCCGATGTTTCTGGGTTGACATTAGGTCTTTCTGTCGAGCTTTTTACCGGCGTTCGAGATTTAGCACTTTTCCGTGGACTGGATTTCCTAGATTCAATCCAAAGTGTCGCCTTGGTAGTGTTGGTTAGATTTGCCAGATTGCTGCGAGGGCTGCCAGTGGGTCTGCGTTTGGATCTGTCATTGTTGACATCTGTGTTTATGTTGTATTCACTGCTACTTGAAGATTGCGGCAGCTCATTTCGTGGCCCATTTGAAGCAGCATCTATGACAAGTTTACATGTATCATAATTATTTTAAATATTGTATCGATTTTTATTGTACAATTGTAATAAAAAAATAATTCTGATATCTGTAGCAAACGTCAATAGTGCTCACCACTAAAATCACTCGTGTCTCTCCTTTGCGGCTGTACAATGGCCACTTGCTTCCCACCTGAAGCGGCTGCAAGAGTAAAGAGAATGAAAGATAAATACATGCAAATCGACTTTACAGTGTAAATACTAGTAAAAAAAAGTGCTTAAGATAGTAAAGAATGTTGGCATGCCCAGCACGGGAATTATGGGCAAAACGCACTTAAGGAAGGCATATGTCAAGCAATGGACTAGTACAGGCTGATAATGATATTGATGATGGCATAAAAGAAAAAAAAATATTGTCGGCGTCAATCGCTCACCCGGCATTGAGGCGCGTTGCGAGTGCACGAAAAGGTCGCGCGGCGCCGGCTGGCTGGCGCGGCGCGCCGCTCGCCCGCGCTGCGCGCGCCTCTGTAGTGCTGCCAGTAGAATATCAGTTTACGTTATCATCCTGTTTATTATGATTATTACCATTTTCTGCCTAATTGGTCGAGTGGTTGTGACCGCGACTGGAGATCTAGAGGTCTCGAATTCAAATCCAGGTTGGGTACTTTGAACCCAGTATACAGCAATAGGCTCATCCTTTATTCCATAGCAAGACCTAAACGTAACTATTGAAACATGGGAGTATACTACACTCTTCTGCCTGCCTCTTTGGGGATTACAAGTGTGATGCTACACTTTATTAACATTTTCATTTCATTCAGATTATTTAAAGACATCTCGACCACACTATGAGACTATTGTTTAATAAAAATTTAAATCCATGCAATTTTAATGAGTTGCTTAAAAATCTCTAAATTAACACAAAACAATTTATTTATATACTGTTTATTATATATGGCACTTGTAGGATTGTATCACGCAATTGTAACATTCGAAATTGAATAGAAATTTGATGTGTGGTGTCCTTTAGAGATAAGGTTTAATGATTGAACAGAATGTGCTTGCAGTCATCATGACCATATTTTAAGCTTGAGTGTAGTTACCGGGCTCAGGGGCAAGCGGGCGCTCCACAGACGGATCGTCGTACTCCCAGCGCAGTCTCCGCCCGCCCAGCTCGATCACGTCGTCGTGCCGCAACGCCGCCACACTCACTGGCAACCCGTTTACCAGTGTCTCATGCTCCGCTGACACTGCTTGCACCACTGTCTACAAACAATAATTATGCTGTTTAAAACATCTCAATCAAATTTCCTAATGTGCACACACAACACTTTCAATGGAACAACTGTGTTTCATGACTTGACAAGGGTGTTCTCTGATCTAACATTGAACATCAATACTTTGCAAAATTGAACATACAAAATGTTCAGGCTGCTTGTTTATTTGTTACATATAATAAAAATTATTGGTAACACTGCAAAAACACTTGGCATTTTAACTTCATGACATTTTGACCACATTATAGAAACAGCTTATCCTAATCTCCATATTTTCTTTTTGTTGATTGAGTTGGTGTTACTTTGCAGAAACCCATTATTAATAGTTGAAGTTACTCTGCATTTTATATATGAATCATGATGGTGTATACCTTCAAGGAGTATTTATTGCAGATTCCATATCCCTAAAGATGCCCAGTTTCAGAAATAAACATGTGTTGGTAGTAGTATGTATGTGCAAATCATATATATTAATATGTGAAGCATTGAATTTTGCACCCCTTTTTATGATAGAGTGAGGATGGGTTTTGTGCGTGGAAATGTATTGATGTGTACTCTTTAACATAAGAACTTCAATAATGTTCATATTTGTAATTTTATAAATTACTATCAAATTTCGATCGCCACTGAACCACTAGTCCTAATAAATCAACTCTGTGTATTAAGTCACAAACACCATATTGCAATTCTTTAAGTTAGATACATACCTGCATGCTGTGCACCACTACAGTGGCATGGTGGGGCCCCACTGTAGGTAATAGGAACCGAATATCACATGCCGGGTCGGAGCCTAGGGTAGCCAGCCCCTCAGACAATTTGTAGTGCTTTACTTCCCGCCCTATGCGGTCCATCACTACCAACTTACCTCCTGACATTTCTATGTAAATAAAAATATAACTTTGTTACTACTATATACGTATAATCCGTTAAAATAAAAGTTACTCATTTCGTTTTCGAAATTACTATTTGCAAATATCGTAATAATAATATAATTTAAAATGTTACATTTAAGTTCAATGTTTGATTTGTTTTTGATATTTATCTAAATTTAAGGCCAGTCGAAATGTACATGCAATTAGACAAGTTTGATCACTTGTAATAACAATGAAGTTTTAAATAAATGTAAATTAAGTGCTTATTTCCATCAATGTACTTTTCATGTAAAGAAGCGAATATGCTTTATTGTGCTGGATAATACTAATTAAATACGCTAAATAATAAAATTCATAACACCCATCTCAAGGAAACAGCACGTCGCTATTTCACAAATAAGGTTCAACAATACCGATGCGCGTACTAAATACAAGCCGGCTATCAATGCGTCCCTCCAAAATGGTCACAAACAAAAACTCACCGCTGTCAAAAAATTCCCTCCGTTCTAACAATTTTCAACAACATAATCAAACTTATATGAAATAAATTCTATTATTTCACTCCTACACTGTTCGTAAATATCCAGTTACAATGAAATGATATTTCAAATGCACCAACTAAACTAATTCACCACGCGTATCTCTGTGACAAAATAATGGTGGCGTAAATGGCGTTGTTCTGTCGGACAGAAAGATCAATATTTGTCATTTGCAAACAAACATGGACGACTCGACAGAATACCAATACAATAAAAAATATTTTGACCACAAAATTTTATAAAGTTTAATAATAACATATATATTAGAAATGGGTCACGGTTTTCAAAAATATTGTATTTTACAAACGGTACATATTTCACAAAAATATAAAATGATATAAATTGGGAGAAACTTTATAAAATAAACCTTTGTGTGTATAATTTACTATAATAAGAATTTAAAATCTTACTAATGAAATATACATTGGTCTACATATTTATTTCAAATTTTGAATACGGCACTATTCATACGTTCACAATTAATATTGGCTACATGAATATTTTATTATGATGGTTTTAATGCTACTTACCTTGTAGTAATTCGCCTTTGCGTAGCGCTAGCTGCCATAAAAATCTTATTTGAGGACGGAAAATACGTTTGATTACCGATTGTTACTTAACTATTGATAACCTCATATAATCAATATATGAATCATTGATTAATTTATATTAAGTCATTCAATAACGGACCATGTCTGTTAAGTTCTGGCAGTAGAAGATTAAAAATATCTACCCTTATTTGACATGAGCATCCAAAGAGCAGGCATAAGTATTGAATATATCGAATGCAAAGCAATAAATAAAGATACTATTGTAATTAAGATACTTACTAGTAAGAACCATGCACTCAAACATTATGGCAATTCTTCTCATTCCGCTCCTGAGGAGAGTTGATCAGTGGAAACGACTCGTACGTTGTTACAAAAATATTAAATCAAGATTTGAATTTAAAATAAAATATATATTTAAATGACAAAAGTTATTTTTTATGTTTATGTACGTATGTATGTACTTAATTTT